>CAIGRT010135243.1:0-11494 GCA_903798405.1 Fraxinus platypoda
TGATTACCTATCAAAAAAAAAATTTATCCTAAATCTAGAAACTTTATTAGGGATGTACATTTTCCTTCTAGAGAAGTCACTTTCCAACTACGAGACTTTGATAGTCTCACTGGACCAAACTCATTTCTTAATTGACTCGATTCTCTTGAAAATTTCTCTCCACTCACAATTTGAGTAACTTTCGTCATCTTTGTCATACTAATATAGCACTTGTAGGTTTTTCTATGTGTTATTGGAAGTCCTTTTTGCGATAAATTGATCTCCTAGGTCAAGGCCCTATCATTTCGTGGGATGAAATGAAACGATTCTTAAGGAATAGATATGCTCCTATGTACTATAAAACTCAATTGCTAGATCAATAATTTTTGCACTGTAGACGAGGTACACCCATTTTTAGGGAATATCTAGCTTATTTCGAAGAGTCATTACACACTAGTGGTATTTATGAAGCTTTCCATGTTACATCATCTAGGTTTCTCAGTGGGTTAAATCCTGAAATCTTACCTAACGACATTCCTACACCCAAATCCTTAGATGATGCTTACCAGTAGGCCAACCTTTCATACATATCCTTCTGTCTTCACCAAGCATATCATAGGCTAAGTGTACCGCCCAAGTCTCGATAGTTACATCTCAAGTCTAGTTGTTACTCTTGTGGAAGATATGACGTTTTTATTGTTGACTCTATTGAATACTCTGATAGTGAGGATGATAAATTAACTATTGTGTTACCACCTAAGCTCAATAGTCTACAGGTCAATGATTTCAAGCCAAAGTTTCTCTTGCCTAAACTTTTGTATGACTCTAAAGTTAACTTTAATATGGCTTTACCTCCACTGTGTTACCATCCCGAATTGTCACGTTTTCCAAGGTCATTATTTGTTCACACACTTTTCCTATCGACATTCGGTTATTACATACTAATTACCGTCGTATTGTTTTAGCTTCGTATTTTGTTGATTTTCATGCCGAGTTCAAAAGACAAATTACTTTCAGTTATGAAGCTTATGAGCTCGCATTTGACACACAATTTAGGCATAGATGCTTTCATGATGATTTTTATGCCTTGTTACGTGTTTCTTTGGCATGATTTTCAAAATACGTAAGAAAAAATTGGATCGCCCACTTGAGCTTAATCTCTTTGACACGCTATTATATTTAAATGAATGTTTGTTTTCAATAACAAAATTGTTTCCTTATCGGTGGCTCGAATTGTTGCAATAATTTGTTTCTGCACGCCAATTTATTATGCTCGTAAATTGTGTTCCTCATGTGGATTTCATAGTAATATTTTTTTATGAACAAGTGGTACAAATTATTTTTTATTGGGGTTCCTCATCACTACTTGGTTAAAAAGAAAGATCGTCTTCCTTGGTCAGATTAGATACTTGGGGATAATTTTCAGACTCAGTTGTCGTCGCATGATTGGTTTAGGAAGAAAGATCGCCCTCCATGGTTAAGAGATTGCAGTCTATCTCGCTGAAGCCAAGTTTTTTCGAGGAGAAATGATAGTATAGATATATTTAATGTAATTTCAAATTTTGATTCTTATTTTAGGAAACATAATTATAA
The DNA here is from genome assembly GCA_903798405.1 of Fraxinus platypoda. Lineage (NCBI taxonomy): Eukaryota > Viridiplantae > Streptophyta > Magnoliopsida > Lamiales > Oleaceae > Fraxinus > Fraxinus platypoda. Next base: position 1,573 of record CAIGRT010135243.1, read on the forward strand.
TTTGATTTCATAGATCTTATAGTGTTTTCCTACTTTAATTAGGACTAGTTTAACTTTATATAAAAGGGGCTAATGCATTGTAATAGAAAAAACTTTGATAATGAAATAAAGATATTTTCTCTCCCTAAATTCTTCTCTCCTATCTGTCTTCCTCGTATCTTCCCCCTCTTCTCCCCTTTTCTGCTCATTTCCCTTCTCTCTCCTTATCCCTTCTCCTATAATTGTTCTATTGCATCCTACGTCAAGTTAAGTCAAGATGAAGTATAAAGAATCATGTTGAAAATGATCAAGGAGAATGATAACTTCAAAGAAGAACCTTTCAACGAGCACTCTGAAAATCACTACGCGACAACATAATCAATAAGGCAAGCTTTAACGTGTTGCAAAAATCTAAGTCGTGAAATGAAACAACAGCCAGGAGATTGAATCACAATGAATGATTGATTGAACATTAAAAGATCGTACGATGCAAAAATCGAAGATGGAGATGAAGGATCAGCTTAAAGGCTCGGGTGTAGTGACAAATCATCACATGAAGATGCAAAAATTCTTAACTGACAAGATCATACGTGATAGAGTGTAGTGACAAATTATCACACGAAGATGCACAAATTCTTAACTGAACTCTAAATAATTGAATTATGAAGACAACTGACAGAAAAGAAGTCTACGAGAGAAAAAGATAAAACCCTTTCAAATCAAAGCAGTAGTAGGTGAAGTCAAAGTAACCAGAAGAACAAAGTGCAAATAGAGGAATTGCCAAATACATGTTTCGGATATTCCCAACTATTTTAGCTATTTGTAACTAGGAAAGGATGATCATGTTTTTTCTAAGCTCAAAGTTCAAAGCATTTGACACAACTAGACACCAGAAATAGAGTGAAGAGACAAATAATCAAGTGAAGATGCAAAAATTCTTAACTCTGAATTACTATGAAGACAACTAATAGAAAAGAAGTCTAAGAGAGTACCCTTGCAAATCAAAGCAACGTGATAGGATCTGCCCGAGAACAATGGAATTAATCAATCTCAGTAATGCAATTAAATTTACTAGTGCAGTAGAATTACAACAAACACGAGTTCTGGATAATGAAAGGCATTGATTGATTGTATAATAAACAGTAAAAAGGACAGAATGAAAAGAGCAACAAGTAAGGCAGGTTTCGAGAGCTGCCCCTCTCCTAATGATTCAGATTTTCTCCACTTTCTGAATATCCTTCTAGACTCTGCTTTCCACTCTATATTCACTCCTAACAACCATGACATCATCTTAACTACTTCCCTGCTCATCAGATCTAACAGCTAATATTCCTTCCAGCTCATATTACACCCCTTTCGTGTGAAGCCTCTGATAAGTGAACCGTATGGGAGGTTTATCATAACGGTAGGTAAAAGTGATAACTAAGAAATTCCCAAATACAACAAGTTTCGGATATTCACAACCATTTTAGCTATTTGTAACTACGAAAAGAGGATCATTTTTTTTTTTTCTAAAGCTCGTATTTCAACAGTCAATCAATAAAACATTTGAAACAACTAGACACCATAAGCAGACATATATAAATAAGAAGCAATAAAAGGGATTTGAAGGAGCCAATCTTATTGAATTACAATCAGAAATCCAACCAGGAAACAGGCGACCAAAGTTTCCTGCTAAAACTGGAAAATTGAAAATTTAGATGTCCAAGACCACAAGATACTTAAACATAGTGGACTTGTGCTAAATTATGGAAAACCATTTCAATGAAAGTAGACTAGCTGGACTTTCCCAAAGGTTGATTGAGGACACATTGATAGAACCAAATTGTAAGTAAATGACCACTCAATTGCCTTAGGATTCTCATTTTCATACATTCATTTCATCTTTCAAGTCTTCTTTTCTCATTTTTAGTTTTGTAACCATTCCACAAGCTTGAATTTTCTTTTCAAATGCCAGGTAACATTTTTTATGTCCAACCTTAAGAATAAGACACCTGCTTGGGAGTTTCAAAAGTCAAAACAAATCCAGACATATGATACAAACTTTCACAAGTCTGATACTAAAATTCAGATATCGAAAATGTGTTCCAAACATTTAGAACAGGTTTTTCAGTAACTTGAACTTTTTCAGAAGAAACTTCGTGTTATGACCTTCCATTTTACCTAATTCTATTCCACATGAGTAACGCCATTTAACTTCTGAATGATTAAACATATTCTTTCAACCTGATAGTTGACATTTCCAAATGTGGTAAGCTTATATGATCGTTGTGTTTGAACCTCTGCGAGAGAAGTTTATGTTGTTCTTTCTTCTCAGTAATCATATTTTGCAGAAATTTAGCCCTTTTTCCCTTGTGGTTAATGTAGTGGGTATGTTTTTATGACTACAATCAGCTCCTACGCTGACTGAAGGCTTTGAAACCTTAAGTTTTCAACATCTTTCATAAAGCTTTCATGAAATTAACTCGAAAGTAAAATCTTTTAATTAAGAAGGAAACAATGTGTTGATTTAGGACTTTCATATATCCATAACCACTTTTGAGCTTTCAGTGTCATGAATAGATGTTCTGGAGCTTATCTGTCTGCCTTTACATTTTATCTCTAGCTAGCGCTGTCACATATTAAATATCAATCTGTTTGCTTTCATTCTACTGATCGTAGCAGAGCTTAAATTGTTGGTAAGCGGGCATATTGTTGTCGAATTTTACATAGTTTTCTGCCACAAAATCTGTCATTTCGTACTTCATTGTAATATCAGATTAATTGGAGGCATCTACTAAGCTGGGACAAACCATGCCGGTTATATTCTGATCAGAGAAGTTGTATACAAAACTTCGTGGCATTGGACAAAACTTACACTGAACATAGGTGGTTGTTGCAGTGAAGGTTGGATTGATCGTACAACTGGAAGAGAAAAATACAAATGTTGTTCGATTGATAGTCCAAAGAAAAGATCAGGCTTAATGTCATTGTACTGGGATTGACCTTCCAGAAGTAAATAGAGGTGGCTATTGCTGATATTACTAGAGCTCCAAATACCCGAAGGGTGAAATGAATGTAGGGCCGTTGAATAAAACAAAATATAGTCAAGTCACAACATGTCCATTTTCCATCACTTATTAACCATTGTGTTATTGGTGCAGAAGCGTTTATAAAATTCTTGTAATAAGAATTATGTAATAATTAAGAACAATATTGGAATAACTTGCTTGAATGTTATTGAATAATAAATGATATTATCAAAAAAGTGACAATGCCACTATATTTATTGGCAAAATTATTTCCTACTTCTACTAATAATAAGAAACTAAAATAAGGAAACTAATAAAATTCTAACCCAATTACAAATCATATTCTAATCAATAAAAAAAAAGAAATCATATTCTAAACAAGAACTAAGAATAAAAAGATAAAACATATTAGAATTAAAAAAGATAAATCACAATTGCAGTAGGAAATTACTAATCATGATTATGTACATCAATCTCTCCTTCTTGAAAAAANAAGAATAAAAAGATAAAACATATTAGAATTAAAAAAGATAAATCACAATTGCAGTAGGAAATTACTAATCATGATTATGTACATCAATCTCTCCTTCTTGAAAAAAAACTCATCCTCGAGTTTAGTTAAAGAAAAGAAAGGCAATCAATCGGGAGGAATTTCTATAAATACCGATATTGAAAAAATGACAATTTCTTGATGTGCTCGATAAACGTCGCTATATTCTTCAGTTGCATTCTTTAAAATCAACTTTGTTCCTACCATGCTCATTATATTTTCTTCAAAGACAATAATTACATGATATTCCTTCACAGACGAAGCGTGATTCGATTTCTCATCTTTGAGTTCGCTCTCGGTAGAGGCCACTGGTTCTTTATACTTCTGATCTTTTGCAATAATGTTTAGTGATACTTTCTTCGACACAAGAATTGGTACGCATATTCAAATCCTCATCGTCCATATTTTCCTTGTTCTTAGGAAATTTTTTGGCACTGAAGTTGTAGAAAAGGTCAACAAAATTTTTATTCTTAATTTGACAATCTCACCTTTGACTCATTCGTGATTGAAAAGTTTAATTTCTTCCTCTCCTGTTGACACTTTTGATCTTCAACTTGTTCATCCTGAGAGTGCGGCTCGATCTTGGGATTTTAAGTTGTAATTTCACTGAAGTGCTTTTCATCCTTGAGCTTATTTTTATTGTCAATTTTCATGCATAAGGAATCAGTAGGTTTCGAGTTTTCAACTTGCACATACTTTTCTTTTTTCTATTGTAGTATCATTGACGGTAAACTCCCGACTATCTTGAATTACATCTTTTTCCTAACCATCTACCTTATGGATCTTTCTCTTTTTTCCACTAGTACTCACAAATTGTTCATCACATGACACCAAAACAATCTTCTTATCATACCACCTAAACACATACCAATTATCTCAACCTATATAAGAGACATCTACAGCATAGTACCCTGGTTGTCCCCTAAAGTACACGACAATCGTCCATCTCTACCACGTTACATATTATTTCATCTTCGTAGTACTTTCCAATAGAAAGTGAAATTTTGCATACCTCCATATTCTGAATTTCTTACCCCCTTTTAACTTGTAAAGCTTAATAGCAAGATGAGTATTTTTCGGTCTTCAAATTTAAAGCTTTCACCAATGCTTTAGATACTAGTTCTCACTACTCTCATGATTTATTATCACATTGCATACTTTATTGTCGATGGTGCATCGTGTTCTAAAAATTTTCTTGCACTTCAAATTGTATTCTTTTATATATTCTCGATAAACCGTCGTAGAATCAGTGAAAACTTGTGTGTATTCAAATTTAACTAGGACTCGAGGAAATTCTCTAGCCACCTATTGCCGTGTACTATGCTTGTTGAAACATCCAACATTCATAGCAATTAAAATCTATAAATTCTTGTCGATTTGCTTCTCCATAGGCTTGCGATTCATTTCAAAACTCAATGCATTCAACATCTATGTGATGTTATGAAGGGTTTCATCGATCCCACCGATTCATTGTTCGAGTTTGTCGAGCATCCATTCGTCATCGGCGTTCCACTGCCACCAAGACCATTGTCAGCCATCAGATTGAGGCAATTTCCTTGCTCCGATACCAATTTGGTGCGGAAGTAATTGTGAAATTATTGTAATAAGAATTATGTAACAAATAAGAACGATTTGGAATAATCTTGCTTTGTATATATTGAATAATAATTTTTTATTATTCCAATGCTCTTATATTTATAGGCAAAATTATTTCCTAATCCTATTAATATAATGAAACTAAAATAAGGAAACTAATAAAATCCTAATCCAATTACAAATCATATTCTAATCAATAAAGAAAAGAAATCATATTTTAAACAAGAAATAAAAATAAAACGACAAAACATATTAGAACCAGAAAAGATAAATCAGAGTTGTAGTAGAAACTACTAATCATGATTATGTACTATATCAGCTATTAACTTCCAAATCATATCTATTTTCGATCACGTCACTTAAATCTAGGTTAACATCACTTGCAGCAACATTAGGAGATACAATGTCAGGCTCATCAACATACTTTACTAGAAGCATCGATGAATACTCACATCGTAGAAAAACTTTATGATGTAGAAAGCTCGTAAACAAAATTCACAAAAAGCAATTCAGGTTATCTTTACATTCTGGTTGCTTTTGCTCTCACTCATTAAACACTTCCAATCATTCTTCAAACAACTGAATGAAAGGATTTAGGAAAAAGGGTATTACATCATTTTGCCCAAAAGCATTTTTTTGACTGGAAATTTGAAATCAAATGAACCTGTTCAAATACGAAACAAATTCAGTGTTACGTGTGCAGTTTTTGTTTCATACTCCGGATCTGCTTTATTAATTTAAGCAATTTTTGGCTAAAGTATGTGGTTCATCTATTCACCTCCTCTGCATTACCCTTCTCAAACTCCAATAATCAAAGCACAATTTATAAATTTCACACAGAATGAAGAATATATATGACACATAATACCAAAAGAAAATTACATCAAAAAGTGACAGATGTAAAGTCAATAAATACAAATAAGACGCTGGTACTACTGACTACTTTTTGTTGTTCAGTACTTACTACAATAGGAGCCTCCTTCGGATCATCTGTTTGTGAGTCTATGCCTTTGACAACAGCAGCTAAATAGAAAGAAACATACTTAATTCAGAAAGATGAATAGAAAAATCATATATGCATCAACAAGCTAAATTTTATTCCCAATAAACATGGGGTCAGTTAGCATGGATCTTTTTATATTATGTTAACTGGAAATATCAAATAAACCATATACTTTGCAACCATTTCATATCATGCTAATATTGATCTACTACTCACTCTTTTAACATACTCTAATTGGATTGCACTGCTTTTATGAACATATGTTTATCTCTTTCTAGTCAATAAATGCCTTAAAAGTATATTCTTTCACTATTTCCTCCTCAATCAGTGTCATCTCTAATTGTTGGCATACTACAGAAAGTCTATATCGGAAAATTAATATTGGAGAATGTAGCTCTATCATACAGATACCTATTGAGAGGCAATGAGAGTAACTTAATGATCCCATACAAAAGGGAAGTGCTTGACAAAGAGTATATTTGCAAAGCTAAAATAAATTATCTGAATCATCTTTTGCCTCAATGCATCTGAATATTGTTGTAAACAAAAGAACATGTCAATAAGACTAATGATAAGATGATACAGCTTGAAATAAAAACAGGGGTAACACCCAAATTTTCTGCCAGATGTCCTTAGCAAGAAAGTGATTGTACCCACTCACTTTAAAGTATATATTATGCTTCTATAATTGCATAAAGTATGTGGAAAATGAGAGGACCTGATGGTCATTCAGTTATGTTTCCTACTCTTTTCGAGTGTGACTTTTAAATCCCCTGTATCAACAGGGTAAAGCCAATGTGTAGTTTGGAAAAGTCAAATAATTTCAGTTTGCATGTGATAGGCTGCTGCGTATTTAAAGAGCTTTTTAGGTTGAATGAAATATCGGCTTAATATACAAGTGGCAAACGATTTTAGTTGTCATCAAAAAGGGTGTGTTGTTACATGTTGCAAAAAGAGTGATGCACACACTGGAAATGATACTGGTCAACGTAGGTAGTAAAGTCATAGGAATGATCGATCAAAAAGTTTCTTTTGGTTTCCAACATCCATTTTTAATTGGCCATCTATACTTTCTTTCTATAACTCCTATTCCCTAAAGTTTTGATAGGAGCCATGAAATCAGAACAAAAGATATATCAAAGACATAAAAAGCATTTAAATGTAATCTATCATCATCAAAATCGATAATAATTGTTTCCATCCACAAAATACCTGCTTTAACCTGTCATTAGCCCTCTACAGTCTACCGAATCACAAAGCACGAGACAAACAATATGATGAAAAACTTATTAAAGAAACCACATAACTGCATTGAACGAAAATCGAGCAGATGCACATGAAAATGAAACAATTACATTTATCTTCAATGTGTCCTTCTCCAGGAGACACCCATGAATTCGCTGATCCTTCCATAGTTACTGCTTGAACATTTTGATTGCCCACGGCTTCCAATGATTTAGCCGGAGATGCACTTGTACCATCATTTATTACTACTTCTGCCGGTGAATCGGGTTCCGCTAATTCTTCCTCTTTATAAGTCACTTCCTGCTCAGGTCCAGGAGTTCCGTAAGCCAATGGTTCTGCCGAGGAGCTGTCTACAAACCCATCTGGCAATGAATATGCTTCTGGAAGCTGATTCGCTTGCTGGTTCACATTCGAGTTTGAGTTTTCCATTGTACCTACATACATGTCCAGCATAAAAAACCCTCCTCTTCCGCAAACAACCTGTACATTTCACATTTCCAGGAATTTAAAGAAAGGAAAAACAAAAACCCAGGCAATTAGTTGCAATCAATTATAATCTAAACAATTTAAAGGCTAGTATGTGTAAAAAAAAAAAAAAAAAAAACATACACGTGTTATGATTCTGTTGTAAAAAAAATTGGTTAATTCACCGCATACATACACAAGAAGACAAAACGATGCATAGACACACTGAGACGATGCAAAGATTTGAATTTTGCAGTACCTGAAAGAGTCGGTGAAGAGTCGGTGAAACGGATTTGAATCAAGATTCAAGAGTAAAATGGGGAGCTGAAATAGGGTGAGCAATACGCCCAGGGCTCGAGTAATTTTTGAACCTCATTTCTAGGGCCTGTTTGTTTGGGAATCTACGTCAAAATTCAACAATGAATGATTTAGAGCCTGTTTGTCTACCATTATTGGGTTGAAAATGGTGTAATGAATAGTATTTTTTGGAGAATGTGTGGTTGAAATTTAAAGTAACTTTATTGGTTTATGTGTAGAATATTTTATTGGGTGAATATGTGGTGGAGATTGTTTACTGTAGAAAACAATTTTTTGGATAATGGTAGACAAACAGGGGCTTAATCATATGGATCACATGGCGTTTCAACCACAAATTTCAAAAACTTCTATCACAATTTACTAAAAATCTAATTTTAATCAACACCAAACACCCTCTAAATTTGGGGTATTTTTAAAGGAAAATCATGAACTTGTTACACCGATTTAAAATTATAATTTTATTTTTTTTCGGTCACTTTTTCAATAAAAAAAATTTAAAAAAAAATCTTCTTTTCCAATCACACACTTTTCTAAAAATTATTATTTTTCTCATTATAATGTGAAATAATGTAATTTTTACAAATTGTTGAGTTGTTGGGAAAAAAAAAAGATGGAAAAGTTTTTTATTATTTAGTTGATGAGATTTTATTCCAATCAAATTTTATCACATCATCTGTTGATAAATAAATCTATAAGTTGTGATGTCCCCACTTTTTAAAAAGAGCCTATTCAAGCTATTGAAATTTTGTTTATGTCTAACTTACTCCAAATAAGTTTTTAAGACCTCTTTTATGTTGAAATGTTTAAATTATCATTTTTTTATATTATTCATGGTTTAAATGCCCTTGAAATAAAATGGCTTTAATACTCTAGTCGTTTCAAATAACTGCGGTCATTTTCTCAACAATATTCGTTTAAAACGAGCATCTCATCTTTCATTATATATGATGATTTAACTTATCAAAATCAATTATAAGTCGTATACTTAAAAATTGAATATAATATAATATAACTAAACAATGTATAGTAGAGCACGATGAGTTTGTCTTCCTATATGTCTTTAAACGAAATATGTTGAAATCAAACACGCTCTAAAAGATTTGAAGTTTGATCAACATCTCGTCCTTCATTATACATGATGGTTTAACTTATTGAAACCAATTATAAATCGTATACTTAAACATCGAATATGGTATACTTAAACATGATAGTCGAAGAATAACTAACTAAGATGGAATGAATTGGTTTTTTGAAATTTTTTCGAAAAATTATTTCAATTAAGCACAAACACATTAATGAATTAAGTAATAATCGTAATCAAAAAATAAATAAAAGGGTAGAGATGATGCAAACGATATATCTATGGAAGGTCGATCTAAACCAATTATCTACATCCTCCATTACTAAGCTCTCCATCACGAGCAAGACATTTTCACAATATTGATTGACTTATAGTGCTGTTCAAACCCTTACAACGCTTCCAGTAATTTACAAACAAGGGGTACCAATCATTATACAATATCGAGCTTTCAATGGACCTCAATATGACCCAAAGATATAAAAAAATAGTTTTACAATGAAATTTCTCTCCTAATGAATGATAACAATAAATTAAATGCCAAGAGAGAAAAACACTTCAATAAATAATAATAGATAATAGTTCAAGTGTTAGATGAGATAACTTTGATGAATGTGATGATATAAAAGTTTGATTCAATCAATTAAAGATTTTGATATGAAGAAGTAGAAGAAATA
>CAIGRT010135244.1:0-10407 GCA_903798405.1 Fraxinus platypoda
TTCAACTTCAAATGGTCATCTTTTGGCCTAATCTCATTCACCCTAAATTGGTTTTGAGAAAATAAATACATTACATTAATCTACTCATAGAGTAGGACACACTCGGCCAAAGAAATATTTTATCCAACTAACGGGCCCCACTAAAATAATTGGTCAAAAGTTGATCAAACCAACTAGCAAATCCAATTTTTCCAACATATACTTCCCTTCCGGTTACCATTCACCGGTGTGGAATCGGGACCCCCATCCTCACGATTAGTCGCCACCATCTCTCTTGGACGGACGTCCTCCTCTCCTTCCCCAAACCTACAACAGCTCCTCCACGCAAGAACCTAATTTGTTTTAGTTGTGACAAATTGGGTTACATAACCCCCAGAATGTGGGCCTCAAACATTTGTGGCTCAAAATGCTCCCTCATCCACAGCAACCCAAAACTATAATTGGTGCTTTGATTTTGGGGGCAACCCATCATATAATGCCCAATCCAGAGGGTATTTCGAACTCTGACCCTTATACAGGTACGGATACTATAGTTGTTGGTAATGGGAACGAACTAAAAATTACTCATAATGGGAATGCAAAACTAATCGGACCCTACAAATTACTACATCTAAATGAGGTTTTGTGTGTTCCTGCTATTCGAAAAAATTTAATATCCATTCTTCGTCTTTGTCGTGATAAAGCCTGCTTTCTTGAATTTGACACTAATGGATTTCGTGTAAAGGACAACAAGACGGGGATTATCCTTCTCACTGGGAATAGCTCGGATGGACTCTATCATATTCAACTGCCTCCACCCACCACCAATTGGATGGCTTTCTATGGTAATTGTACAACTTCAGACGTTAGGCATACTCACCTTGGTCACCCTGCACAATCTATCTTTAAAATTATCTTTAAAATTCTGTTACATACATGCAATTTACCTATTTGTGGTGCAATTAATTTATTGGATGTATTGTAATTTGTTCGTTGGGTAAATCTTGTTGACATCCTTTCAGTATCGTAATTTCCATGCACAATCTCCAATCCATTAGATGTATTGCACCTTAATTTATGGGGTCCCTCACATATTCTATCGAATCACGAATTTCGCTATTATTTATCCATTGTTGATGATCACACCCGATTCACTTGGCTTTATCCGTAGGGACAATAATCTGAGGCCCTCTCCAATTTCATTACATTTACTAAAATGGATGGAAATCGATTTAAATGCACAGTTAAAAAAATTAAAATCGATGGTGGCAGTGAATTCACTAGCAATTCTTTTATTTCATTTCTTCATGATCATGGGATTTTCACCAAATTTCTTGTATGCACACTCCTCGAAAAATGAAGTGGTAGAACGGAAACACTGTCACATTGTGAGTGTGGGCCTTTGTCTCTTAGCCCAATCTCACCTTCCATTGAAATTTTGGGTTGAAACTTTCTCTACCACAGTATTCCTGATTAATCGATTGCAGACACCTATATTCGACTCCCAAGTCTCCATTTGAATGGCTTTTCTATTGAGTCCCTGATCTACTATGCTTAAGAGTTTTAGGTGTGCTTGCTTTCCTCATTTGGTACCATACAACAAACATAAACTTGCTTTTAAATCCATACCATGCGTATTTCTTGGATACGTGACTTATTACAAAGGGTATCGTTGCCTTGATATGACAAGTGATCGAGTCTATATTTCACGTAATGTTATTTTTGATGAAACAACCTTTCCATATGCTACAAACTCACCTCCAAGCATAATGTCCCTGCCAAATAGGCCTTTATCTCCCATCGCATTGAGTGAGAATTTAATTGGCCCTTATGATATTCATCTCCCAACCACTAGCCCATGTGAAATTCTACATTTTTCCTCCTCTCTATTGAGCCCAGTAGGTGCCTCTAGTGGGGCTTCCCTTTCATTCAGGTACCTCTTCCACGCATGGGCCTTCATCTCCCTTGGGCCCTCGCTTTCCTGAGTCAGGTACACATTTTCCTCCCTAGAACTCTACTTTGGACCCGTCTTCGCCTCACATCAGCTCAACTTTCCAGCTCACCCATACACACAGATAGCTACAGCCCAGATCTTCGCCTCCACATACAGAAACCATCCAAGCTTCTCCATCTTCCTCCCCTGACTCTCCGAACCCTCCAAAAAAATTATGTTCCCTCTCATCCCTCTACTCTCAAACCAGCCCTCACCCCTTGCTCGTTGCACTATTTGCTATATTGTCAGATCTCTTAAATTATGAACCCATCAGTTTTACATTTGCTGCCGGTATAATCATTGGAAATTTGCTATGAATGATGAGTATGATGCTCTTATATGTAATAGCACATGGTCGCTGGTCCCGGTATTCACTTCTATGAATATTGTGGATGGTAAATTGGTGTTTAAAGTGAAGCGAAATTCTAATGGGTCTATCGATCGCTAAAAGGCATGTCTTATGGCCAAGGGATTTAATTAGAAGGAAGGTCTTGATTTCGACGAAACATTTAGTCCGGTGGTTAAACCAGCTACAACTCATACCATTCTTACCTTTGCTACTTCTTATGGCTGGCCACTTCAACAACTTGATGTTTGGAATGCCTTTTTAAATGGGGTCCCACAAGAAAAGGTCTACATAAAGCAAACCCTGGGCTATCATGATCACTCTCAACCTCACCATGTTTGTCACCTTCATAAGTTTCTCAATGGCCTTAAGCAGGCCCCTCGTGCTTGGTTTCAATGTCTCCGCTCCTTCCTATTGGATCATAAGTTCACTGACAGCTGCTCTGATGCTTCTCTATTTTTCTCACACTCTCCAGCTAGTTCCATCTTCATTCTTTTCCATGTTGACGACATTATAGTCACTGGCTTTTCCGTTCGGGATATCGACTCCTTTCTAGATCTCTTGTGTTCTACTTTGGACAGTCGTCAAAAGGGTGATCTCTCATTTTTCCTAGGTATGGAAATATCGAGCACATCCTCCTCACTTTTTTGGCACAAACTAGGTATACAATTGATCTCCGTGAATGGTTTAATATGATAGAGTGTAAGCCAGGTCCCACTCTAATTCCATCGAACACTCGGCTCTCTTCCACTAACGGCGACGCCCTTTCCGACCCACCCTTTATCGGAGCATGGTTGGTGGTCTTCAGTATCTTACATTCTCTCGCCTTGATATTTCTTTTGCGGTCAACCAAGTTTGTCAATTCATGCATAGTCCTGCACCACTCATTTACAAGTCGTCAAATGCATCTTTCGCTACGTGAAAGGGACTCTTGAACATGGCCTCGTGTTTCATCGCTCTTCCGAGCTCTTCCTACATGGGTTCTCTGACTTTGATTGGGCTGGCTTTATTGATGATCGTAGGTCTAAAACTGGGTCATGCATCTTTTTTAGGGCCCACTCTTCTTACTTGGACGGCCAAGAAGTAGATCACCGTATCTCGCTCGAGTACATAAGCTGAATATCGAGCCCTCGCTTATACAGCTGCGGAACTTCGTTGGTTCAGTTATCTATTTCACAAACTTGGCATTCCAGTCTCATCTGCTCCGTGCATCTATGTCGATAATGTCTCAGCCATTCACTGGTTGTCAATCCCCTGTTCCATGCCTCATCGAGATCGATTATCATTTTGTTCGGGAACTCGTCGCCTGCAAATCCCCCAAAACTCGCTATGTTCCCTCCTTTCACCAACTTGCCTATTTCTTTACTAAAGGCCTCTCTCTCAATCGGTTTACGTTCCTTCGCGCCAAGCTCAATCTCCGCCTTGCTCCATTAAACTTGAGGGAGGGTAAAGGGATTAACGTTGATTAAAGTCCACACACATCCAATCTGGTTATTCTGATATATTTGGTACAAATGAATAGGTGGCAATTATATGGACAGAATGCAAATTTACCTTATACATTATTTCTGTAAATAGCCTACTTGATTGTACAAGTGCAGTGAGCTATTGTCAATAATATGCACCGGAATTTATCTTTTCCTTTAGAAATAACAACCAAAAGAATAAATTAAAAAAAAGAGTTATGCTAATAGTGATCATTCTTGATTTATTGTCGAATGGAGTTATGGTATTTTTTTTTATGCATTAGACGACGAATTTATGAGTCCGCTGCCACCTAAACTGGTGATATTGACAACTAATTATAAATAACATCATTTAAAAAAAAGGAAGAGTTTTGGGATTTTGTTTAGATTTTGCCTTTCATCTTCTAATTTCCTAAAGTATCATCATAAAACTAGTTTGCGGTGAGTTTGTTCTTTTACTTGGATCTTAGAAAATTTAGGAGAGGTAACACGATAGTTCTCTAATTGATAGGACATTGTAATCTCTATATTTTTATTTATTTTTTATTTTTTTGAACTAAATATTGCATATATTATCTCTTAGGCAAAAAAAATTTGTTTGAATATTTTTGGCTTCATTTGATTGGATGTATTATTCCTACACATTCATGTAATATTTTTTTTGTATAATTTAATCAATTTCTTAATCCCCTTTCATGTCTGTCCCAACAGTTTGTTTAATATAATATTTCTTTGCAGAATATTGAGGATTCAATCGAGAGGATAAGAGCGGCGTTTGGGAATGTTCATGAGTTATCGGCTTCATCTTACGACACAGCATGGGTGGCCATGGTACCCTCCTTGAAAACTCCAAACAAACCTTATTTTCCACAATGCTTAGATTGGATCATGGAACATCAACACAAAGATGGGTCATGGGGTCCAAATCCAAGCCATCCTTCTCTTGTCAAAGACAATCTTTCTTGCACATTAGCATGTTTACTTGCCCTCCGAAAATGGGCTGTCGGAGAAAATCTAGTCCAAAGAGGTATGTATACATATATTTTCTTCAATAACATCCTAAATATTTTTCTTATTTGTTTGTAACTCTGTACTCAATGTGTTAACAATTATAAAACCTAATTTTATTCGAGCAATTAACACAAAACTCGTGTGTTGTTAAGTTTGCACGTCAGTCACTCGTACAAACAGGAGAGAATTTTATTAATTATAGCTTAGGACACCAGATAGGCTTGGTCTAACTAATAAGCAAGTTTTTAGGTTGCTTTCATTATATTATGTATTTTATTTCAAAGCTAGCTCTACGTGTGCCGTAGGTAGGGAGTTCTTTTTTTTTTTTGAAGGAATAGAGCACCATTTTATTATGAAGGCATATCAACCTAACCACAGGCCAAATGTTCAAAGAAATACAATCCAAACAATTCATAGAGATTGGGATAAAAATAACTAAAGAACCTACACTTTTAGGTGCTTTGTTTCCAATTTAAGGGACAAAGTGGCACGAGCCAACACCTATATCCTTTATTAAAGCTACAATGCCACTCAAAGTAAGAGCATTTGGAGCTAGCAAGAAACCAGACTCTAAAGATTGAACTCGTAGCCCATCAATTATTTAGTCGTTTTCAGAATGTTAGTATTATATGATAATATTATATGCCACGTTCTCTAAAAACTCAATTTTTTTTCAATTTAATTTTAACTACACATTCTTTCAATAAAATAATTTTACACGCCAATCAAAAAAAAATTCCCTACTTTTTAACTATACATTCAAAACTCATTTTTAAAGAAAAATGGGTCACAAGCACACTATATTTTCTCTGTTGCTTAAAGTTTTGCTTATGTTAGTTTTTTTCTTATTAACATCTTAGATAGGATTTTTATTATGTGTATTTGAATTTTCTTTATAGAATATGATTCTATTGCAATGTATAAGTAAGACCATTTGGGACTTTTGAAAATTAGAATTTAATGAAATAAAAAATTGAGTAGTCTTAGGAATGAGTCCAAATTCTCATTATTATTTATGAATTTAACTAGTGTTTGATGTCTAGTTAGGGGGTGTCAACGAGCCGAAACACAAAATTCGGGCTCGGTTCGAGTAAAAATAGTTCGAGTTTTTTTTGTCCGAGTCGAGCCGAGCTTTTGTTCGGCCAAAAAATTTAGGCTAGGGCCTTTACGAGCCGAGTCGGCTTGATTTTTTTTTTTTTTTAATATTTAAACATAGTTGCTTGCAAACGCAGACAGCTGTCATAGCTGCCTGCAATAATGATTTTTTTTTATTTTTTTTTAAAAACTTGGTTGAGACACGGCCTGCCCAGGCCGGCTTGGACTCGAGCCTTTGCCCCAAAATGGAGCTCAGCTCGAGCCTCGACTCAGTGGTTCTGAGCCTCGAGCCGACTCGGCTCGGGCTTTGCCGGGCCGAGCCATTGACGGCCCGAGCCGGCGAGCCATTTTGCTATCCCTAGTCACTTCTGTCCATTTCACTGTTAAAAGGGAAAACAACTTTTTTTTGTTAGATCAAAAGTTTGAAGAAATCTTCTTCGATACCGGCGAGCCATTTTGCTATCCCTATGTCTAATTCTCTAGTATTCATGTTTATAAATACTTGTTAAAATAAATAAACTTTTTATCCATAAACAATTGCCAAACATAGGCCAGAGCTATACAATGAGAAGAAGATATCCACATGGAAATCATACATATGAAAATAAACACAGTAAACACTTAGAGGAGGTGGATAGGTATTATATGCGGAGTTTAAATTTAACAAAAATAATTTGGAACACATCACTATAAAGTCTAGATACACGTGAGAAAAATGTCTATCGGCAACAATCAACAAAGCAAGTAAATAAATATGCTGAAAAGTAACTACCACAAATAATTGTTTATAAAGAAAAAATCTTTGTAGAACTCTTCAACAGAAAAAACCTTTGAGCAACCCGTGTCACCAAATGATTAACTAGAAAATATTGAATTTACACATCTGGTCTAGGCACAGCTAAATATTAATAAACTTTGACTCTCAATTTATAATTACATGAAGAACTCATCTGTTATCCACTCCAGCACTTGCTCTAGAGCCTCTGAAGTTTTTTTCCCTTCTGGATCTCCAACAACGAACTCGTTCTTTCTTAATCGGGACTTCAGCTTCCTCTCATATTCATTAGAACTCTCACACTATGTGGTAGAGGTAAGAGGATTTTGTGGGGGGTTTTTTTTTTTTTTTTTTTTTTTTNGTAAGAGGATTTTGTGGGGGGTTTTTTTTTTTTTTTTTTTTTTTTATGTGGAAGAGAATTTTGATAACAATTTGTTTATTCTAATATAAAGTCTTCTCTTCTTTTTCCCTTTTTCTCAATACACGATGAAATATAATTCTATTGTATATGAGCTATATTTCAAAGATCGAGGTGGTTTAAGAATGTTTAGAGATTAAAATAGAAAAAAATAGGGTTTCTCCTGCCTATATGGGAGCCAGAGCACACATGTTCTAGAAAATATACTCAATCACCTTCCGAACGTTCATCGAGCACGAATGTTTTGAAAAATGTGCTCACACACCTTTTGGATATTCATCGAGCACACATGCTCTAGGACAAGCTGAATTATTCCACTTCCATGATTTTTGAGATATGCTCAATCAACTATTAACCCATGTCAATACAACCCCAATTACAACTCAATTGAACGATTTTGGACACTAAACTTTCCAAGACTTATTTGACCTAAGAAATGTAACTTTTGTCTCCGAATTTATCTTTCAGGCCTTGACTTCATCGGATCAAATCTTTGGGCAGCCAATGATAAGGATCAGTTTTCTCCAATCGGATTCGACATTACGTTTCCCAGCATGATAAACAATGCCAAAAAATTTGACCTGGTACTACCTTTAGACACTGCCATGTACCTCAACAAAGATTTGGAATTCCAGAGGTCAGCTTTCTCCACTTTTTGTATTGTCAAGCTCCTCCCCCTGCTCATTCAGAAAAAAATTCCAACATTCTTGACAAAGCTTCTTAGATCAACCTTCTTCATTTCTCAAATAATCAAAGCATGTATTAAATATAGAAATTTCTGATAATGTTTTAACATAAGAAACAGGAATCTAGCATACATTGCAGAAGGATTTGGGAAATCGTGTGACTGGAACGAGGTATTAGCTCAGCAAAGAAGTAATGGCTCATTGTTTAACTCACCAGCCACTACTGCTGCTGCTTTGATTCATTGTCACAATGAGAAATGCTTAGAATACTTGCACTCAATCTTGCAAATTCATAATGGCTGGGGTACTAATCTCTCTAACTACCATTTTTGACATTATTTTAGAGTTATTTATCCTATTTTCATCGTAATAATTTCATTTTTTAATACTGTCTAGTACCCTCGTTATATCCCTCAACTATTTATGCTCGGCTTTACATGATTGATACACTTGAAAAGTTGGGAGTAGGTCGATATTTCAAACAAGAGATAGAAAGCATTCTTGATGAAATATACAGGTGATTTCATATTTGGTTTCCATTTTAATCGACACATAATTTTCCAAGTGCTGATCAGATACCATAGACTCAATTGGCAAACAGGTGTTGGCAGCAGAAAGATGAAGAGATTTTCAAAGATATTACGTGTTTGGCCTTGGCATTTCGACTATTGAGAATAAAAGGATATGAAGTAACTTCAGGTGTTACTTTAAGAAAAGTTCACATAATCGATATTTTTTATATGCTTATGATAACCAAACTAATTTGAGACTCTGATTTAGATGATTTTGAGGCATATTCTGACCAAGAAAATTTCTTTAATACGGTAAGCCTACAATTCACCGGAGTGACTACAGTTCTTGAGCTATTTCGTACTTCACAATTCAAGCTATACAAAAACGAAGATATTCTAGATCAAATACATGCTTGGACAAGCATGTTTTTAAAGCAGCAATTGATAAATAATTCCATTCCTGACAAGAGGTTACATGAACAGGTATATACATTTTGTCCCTTGAAGTTGTACCAGCCTAGTTGTACTTTGGCTGACTATTAGCACAACTTAGTATATGATTAATAGTTTTATTATCTTTCGGAAATTTTAAGGTGAAATTCACTCTGAAGAATTTTCATGGCACGCTGAATCGTCTAGGATATAGGCGAAACATTGATTTATATGGCGTAAACAAGATTCATGTTTCGAAAACATCATACAGGTAAAAAATTTATGATCAAAGGTGCCGTCATATGGTTTAATATCCCCCCCCCCCCCCAAAGTGCAAAACTTTGATCTTATATATATATTATTTTTTCTTTATTTTTATTTTGTTTTGGCTTCAGGTGCCCGAGTATTGATAATGAAGACATCCTTGTACTTACACATCATGATTTTAACATGCACCACGCTGTACACCAAAAAGAACTTCTAGACCTTGAAAGGTATACTAACCACATCATAGATTAATCAAACATGCCCTTTTCACTTGAAAAACTATATTGATGTTTTGATCAAAAAATTAAATATGTACATATTTGTAGATGGTACAAGGATAACAGGTTGGACTGTCTTAAGTTCGGAAGGCGTGTAATGCAAACTGGTTACTTTTTGATCGCTTCCCTCCTATCGGGACCTGAATTATCTGAGGCTCGTATAGCATATGCGCAATGCGTAATTCTCGTAACACTAATTGATGATTTCTTTGATGATTATGGTTCTAAGGAAGAATTGCTTAACATCGTGGAAATGGTTAAGAAGTAAGTTTCCTTCTTATCCTATATAAAATATTTCTTTCATTTTTTTTAATGAGCTATGAAGATATTGTTATAGGAGAAATATATGATGTGAATTTCAATGGCTTATAGGTGGGAGCCAACAGCAAGTTACAGCTGTGAGGAAGTGGAAATTCTTATTACTGCACTTTTTAACACTGTAAATGAGATGGCAGAAAACGGTGCAATTAAACAAGGACGATGCATCAAACATGTTCTACTTAAACAGGTATGAATCTGGCCTTCGGAATTATAATTTTTCGAATTGTTCATAACAATATTACTTTTTGTGCTTGTAATAAATTAATATTGTTCAAGAGCAGTGGCTTGATTTGATAGAGGGTTTTATGAGAGAATGGGAATGGTGGAATGAGAAGATAACACCAACCATGGACGAATATTTGTCTTTTACGCATACTACTATCGGTTGCAAAGTTTCGATTCTCACTGCCATTCATTTTCTTGGACCAAAATTCTCCGAGGATATGACAACTAGTGCAGAATGCACTAGTTTGTGCTGGAATGTTTCTTTGATTTGCCGGCTTCTCAATGATATTCAAACTTACAAGGTATATTATTCTGCTTTATGGCTTAAAAATATATCCAATTCGTTTACAGAAAATCATAGTGAAAACCACCCGAGTCACTCCATCCATGCTCATTAGTTTGAGGAACCATGCTTTGTGTACAATTTTCGTTGACAACATGCCATGTGTCATATTGTGATTGGACAATTTGAAAAACTGTCTGATGCAGAATCAAAGAGAGAAAAGCAGTAAGAAGAAGGGGAAGAGAAGAAACCGAGAAGAAAGAGAGGAAGAGAAAACGTGGCTACGGCCAATCTTAATTTTAATCAATCATCAACTGAAG
>CAIGRT010135249.1:0-16347 GCA_903798405.1 Fraxinus platypoda
CTTTGTGGTGCCCCCTTTTCCCTTGCCTTTGTGGCTTCAAATCACCACCACCATGTGTACCATTTGTGGTAAGGAAACTAGTGGCAACCGAAGTGTGTGAGTTGTGGGTCGAGCAAGAGTTGGTTGGTGTCGTTTTGGTTGAAGACTGAGCCCGGAAGTTGGTTATTGGAGCCCCAAATTCTCACAAAGACCAAGGAATTTATAAAAATGGATTCTACACTCACTCATTTGGAATATATGGTTGATACATATAGGTATGCTTAGGTAGAAACAATCCCTGATGTCACCTAAGTTTTGTGGAAGGAGAAGGTAATTTATGCTGAGTTTAGCAAATAAAATGTACGTCTAATTTCTCTATAACTACTATATGGGACCAACTTTTAGCATATCTTTAACAGGTTAAATGAACCCCTTTATATAGGAGTTGGGAGGTTAAAGAACGCTCTTATGACTTCAATCAATTTTGACACTGCAGGTAATATAATTCCTCTATTTCGTTTAATTAATTTGGGCAGCGTATCACACAGTAACATATTAGCTATGGGGATTTTTTCGCATCCATTTCTATTTTTTTCCGATTTTTTCCTATTTTTAATTTTTTTAAAAAAATTCGTCGAAAATAATTTTTTCAGACCCCTGTTCAATCATACTTTCATCCCCAAAAAGAATTTTCCAAAAAGCTCCCAAGCTTAATCAATTTAATTAAAATTTATGGTTGTTTTGTTATGTGACAATACATGTGATTTAGTATAGTTTCATCCAAAACTGAAAATTCTCCCACACCTGAGCTTGGGGCCTAATCTTCAAATATAAAAGCAAAGAAACCAACTTAAGGGGACAAATCCAGACGCGGCAAGTGGAGAGGATTGATCAAATTCACATAGGACAAGTGCACCTCGTTCAATATAAAAAAAAAACCCTAGTGGCAGCCACGGTGACCTTGGCCGGCCCTGGCCCAACCCTTCTCCTCAATGTTTTCTACTTTTTAAAGAAAGCGAATGTTAATTTTGTCCACTGGGATTAGGAATAAACAGCGTCGCCCCTGGTGGCCCCTTCCTCCGACTGGGGAATAATCTTGAGCACATATTGAACCATAAATTGTGGGTCCTTCACAGTAATTTCACTTAGCTACCATCTGCTAACTAATATTCTTCGTGTCAAACTAGTGTGGAAACAATTCTTAAAAAAAATTTGATGATTATCTCAGTGAGGGTAAAAATGATATAGCAACTTAGTTATTTCAATAACACATAGTTATTTCTTTTATTTTAATTCAAATAAAAGCATAATCGCCAACATAAAAAATTATGCGGTTAAGTTGTCTAAATCTTTCTACCGAGTTTAAATTGCTACAAATTAAAACTTAAGTGGTAAGAACAACTCTGGCAAGAAACTTAAACTTAAAGACCTAGGTGTTACAACTAGATTTCAGTCCTCGTGTGCTTGATGACAAATTAAATTACAAAAATAAGGGAAGGAGATGAGGTGAATACCTCCCGAGGAAGAGAACGATGCAAGTTCAAAAAAGTAGTACATGCAACAGAAAAGAAATGGCTTCACGTACCCAAAGAAAGAGAGAGAGGGAGAGAGAGAGACTAATGCCTTATAGACCTCCTCCTAATCACAATGTGATGCTTGGGCTTACATTTGGTAACAAGCTTGGAATCATATATGAAATTTAAGCAGTTCGACCCTAACAACACCTTGAGGTAAAGGGGGGTGAATAGGTGTATAATGCGGAATTTAAAAACACTAACGAATTAAATAGCAACAAGTCAGTTTTTAATTCTTTTCTAGATGATTAAACATGCAAGTCATTTTAGTCCTAAATTTGAACACCGCAATTTATATAATCAATCAATAAATAAAGCGAAAGTAGTAAATCAACACCAAGATGATCACAGAGAAACCCAACTGGGAAAAACTCCGAGCACTTTGCCAGTCAACAATCCACTATAAACGATTTGTAACTTACAATCTACCAGCTTAGACGACGACACTTACTATCTAATCTTCTGACTGCAATTCCAACAGCTTTCCTGGATTCTGTGCTCTTGCACCACTCTCAGTTGCAGTTTTCAAAACTCTCCTGGATTCTGCTCTCCTGCAACAACTTATAGCTTTGCGAAATCGTTTATCTCATGTAGATCCACTAAGAACAGCACGTTCTTCAACGAATGGAACTTCAAGTCAACTTCCCTCGATCTTCAGCAACTTTGACAGATGTGATGGAAAGAACCGTTTGGTATTTGGATTATAGATATGATGTTTTTCTCACCAAAACAATATCAATGGACGAAGGTTGAAAGATAAAATATGGTTAATCTCTCACAGATGAAGCTCTCTCAATGTTCAACCTTGTAACTTTTTGTACAGATGTGTTTTGGTATATATATGTAGGTTAGGAAAGGAATGGACCGGGTAAAAAGCCTTTAAATCGCGAAATAAAAATTTTCTGGATGACCACGTCGCTCAAGCGAGGGCTCAGCGACGGTCGACCGATAGCGTGTCACTCAAGCGAAGGAGGGGCAACAGTCCAGCGACGATGTTTCTGCTTTTGTAGCTCGAGCCAATCCTTGGCGACAATCTAACGAAAATTCGAGCTGTTTTCCTCCTTAATTGTCATTCTCGAACCCTAGACCTAATAACCCTATTTTCAACTATTTGCACATTGCTCCTTGACTTTTTAAACATAGTACAATGCAGTCCTTTTGTTTACAGAATCGCGAATTAGAAAAACATCGAAAACCTAACAAAAAACATAGTACAATTCGGTCCTTTTATTTACAGAATTGCTAATTACAAAACATCTAAAACCTAACAATATATCCTTCGGCTTTTAGAGAGTTAGTATCCACAACAAAGTCGTCGCCCTAGAAACGATGACAAGTTTCCATTTTGTGGGTGATACATCAATTCTATAGAATTATCGGAATGGTGATTTCATTTATATTTCCAAGAAAAATGACTTCTTATAAGATAAACTTTTCACATTTTCTTTAAAGAAGTATCCCGCAAAATCATGGAAGCCACCTATAAAAGTAATATCTTGCTCAACAATAGTCATTTTTTTGTTGTTAGAGAAGTATTCTAAGAAATGGGAGGATGAGCTTAGACATACATGTTCGTACTAGGCAACCACATTTTTTAGAGTGTATTCAATTTTGGACTTTATAGACTCTTTTAGGTGTATGACTTTTGTAAAGTTTAATGTGAACTTTTATTTACTCTTATAGACTTTTACATAATCAATTAATGTATTTCATAGACTTCTATAAAGTTTTAGTTAGAGTTGGATAGAATTCATTTGACTTCACGGCTTTCATTTTAGAAATAAAAAAATATTTTATGCATAAAGTTATATATCCTATATAATTTTACACATTGTTATAAGTTGAATTATTTATGATGCGAACCATGGTACGAGAGCTAGCAAGGATAATGAACCGTTGATTGTAGAAAAATGACAAATGATTAGATCATGAGCAAAGAAGATCACGGAAGTCATGGGATTAATTGCTCTCAAGTAACGATGGACGAAACATCAATCACAACAAGTAAATGGACAAGTTTCATGTTTGGCTAGGAAGTGGAAACAAGATGGGTGAACATAATTCAAGCAATGGAAGAAGAATTCCAATGAGGAAGCAATGAATCTGCATCTCATGTAATAGTGCGTATTTTGGAGGAGATGGTTGTTTCTATGCGGCCGTAGTTCCTAACTCTATACAGCCGCATAGAGTAAAATTTGGGCTAAAATTATAATTTTATTCTAGTTTCCTATTTTAGTTAGAATTCTTCTTTTTGGTAAATTTATCATAATTTCAAGATGATCTAAGATTTTATTGACTTCCTATAAATGGGGCTTTTTTTTTTATTCATTGTTTTTAAAATAAAAAAAAAACACACACACACACACACACATAATTATTAAGATATTATTGTGAGGCATATTGTTTTCAACTTGTTCTTCATCGAATTTATCAAGAATTGATTTTTTGTGGCGTTCAACAATTCAAGTGAGGTTTATAGGTTTTGTTATCACGGGGTCAAAATATTGATTTCAATTGTATTGGTTCAATAATTTATTGAGTTAAGTTTTCAAATGTTGATTCTTAACTTTATTGGGTTTGACCTAATCTGTCGTAAGTTTTGTAGCTACAATTGCTACTTGGGTTCTCATCAATTTATATATATACACTATAACGTAGTAATATTGTGAATCACTATTTGCATGACCGTATGATCTAGAATACAAAATAACAAAATTATGTTTCTCATTTTAATAAAAATATTTTTAAAAAGATTATAAAAAAATATAAGTCACCTCAACTAGGAAAATAAACTACCAAAATTAATATATATATATATATATATATATAGTGTCAAATTTCTACTTATTTGAATCATTCTAGAGTCAATTCCTTTATTCAAATATTATTCTTAGTTTAGGATATCTGACATAGATTATTCTACTTCAAGTAGGGAGAATAATCAAGTTACCATGATAGAGGAGATAATACGACAATTTGAAAGGTTGTTTAGGAATATGGGAGATAGGATGGACAGGCAAGAAACTTGGATGGACAGGCAAGACATCTTGTTTGCTAATTTATGTAAGAAACAACCTAGAGAAGTTCTTAAAGCGAGAAGAAAAGGTAGGTGGGAGTCTAGAACAAAGATTGGTAGTGAAAATGAAGCGGGTAGTAGATGGTGATGCATTAATGGAAGTCTAAATAGGAAGGATGAGGAATAGAGGAGATAGGAAGGATTAGAGATTTTGTTGGAGATGGAGTTGACAGAAATATGGGCAATATTAAAATGAAAATTCCTTCATTCAAATGAAGAAGCGATCCGGATACATATTTGAGTGGGAGAAAAAGATAGAGTTGATATTTGATTCCCATAACTACTCGGAGGAGAAAAATGTAAAAACTTGTTGTGGTTGAGTTTACTGATTATGTTATCATTTGGTGGTATCAAATATCAACATCTAGGATGAGGAACCATGAGAGGCCTATTGAGACATGGGAAGAAATGAAGGCTATCATGAGGAAGATTTTCGTACCTAATCATTACTATAGTGATCTTTATCAAAAATTACAAAACATTTATCAAGGATCTAGGAGTATAAAGGATTATCACAAAGAGATGAAGATTGCTATGTAGAACAGATGTTGAGGAGGATCAAGAGGTCATCATGACCTGATTTTTGAATGGTTTGAATAAGGAGATAGTTAATGAGGTGGAATTAAAACATTATGTGGATTTGGAAGACATGTTACATGTAGCTATGAAGGTGGAGAGACAGTTGAAGAGTTAGGGGACAACTAGATATCCATTGGATTCTTCGGGTTCTAATCCTTCTTGGAAACCTAAGTGGGATAGCAATTGAGGTGATGGGGCTGTTTCCAAGAGTAGAATTGAGCCACCGAAGGGAAGAGATGAATTTATTAGCAAATTACACCCAAGGAGGATTCTCAACCTTCTAGGAATCGAGATATCAAATGCTTTAGGTGCTTGGGATCGGGACATATTGTTTCTCAATGTCCAAACAAAATGATGATGATCTTGCATGATAATGGAGAAGTGGTGAGTGATAGAAATGGTGATTATGATGACATGCCCAAGTTGGAGGATGCTAGTCATGGTGAGAAAGTGGAGTATGTAGCGGGAAAGTTATTGGTTACAAGGCTTAGTACTCAAATCAAAGTGGATGATTTGGAACAAAAAAAGGGAGAACATATTTCATACAAGATGCCTGTCAACAACAAAGCATATATTATGATTATTGATGGGGGTAGTTGTACCGATGTAGCTAGTACTACACTTGTTGAGAAATTGGATTTAACTATGATAAAATACCATAGGTCTTATAAATTATAATGGTTGAATGAATGTCTAGGTAAGGGTGAATAGACGAGTGTTGGTGAGTTTCTCAATTGAGAAGTATCATGATTAAGTGATGTGTGATGTAGTTCCTATGTATGTCAGGCATATTTTATTGGAGAGGCCATGGAAATATGATAAGAAGGTAATGCATGATGGGTACAAAAATAGGTACAGTTTTATTAAAGATACAAAATCTATTACTCTTGTGTCATTAACACCAAAACAAGTTTATGAAAATCAAATCAAATTGAAAAGTGAGGAAAATAAAAGAATGAGAGAAATCGAGAGTGAGATTTATCTTTCACCAACAAGAGAGCGAGAGAGAAAATAGCGAAGTGACTAATTATAAGAAAAAAGAGCAGAGTTACAAAAGAGAAAAGAAAAAGAGTCTTCCGATAGGAGAAAGGTCGAAAATGAATTTCTTTCCAAAAGAGAGCAAGTTGAAGATGGCAGTAGTTGAGAACCGACATATGATCTTATTGGTTTATAAAGAATCACTCATCAACTTTGAGGAATCTAACACACCCCTCCAGTTTGGCTACTTCTTTGTTACAGGAATTCGAAAACTTATTTTCGGAGAACATGCCTAGTGGGTTACCATTCATTCGAGACATTGAGCATCACATTGACTTCATACTGGAGCTTCATTCCAAATAGGTCGATTCATAGGAGTAATCCTGATAAGACAAAGGAACTTCAAAGACAAGTGGAAGAATTGATAAGCAAGAAGCGTGTGAGGGAAAGTATGAGTCTATGTGTTGTAGCAGTGCTACTTGTGTAGATTGTTGGGCAATCAACGACATAACGGTAAAGTATCGTCATCTTATAATTAGGTTAGATGATATATCAGATGAATTGCATGGATCATGCATGTTTACTAAAATAAATCTTAGAAGTGGATATCATCAAATTAGGATGAGATAGGGATACGAGTGGAAAACTGCTTTTAAGACTAAGTATGGTTTATATGAGTGGTTAGTCATGTCATTTGGACTTACTAATACACCTAGCACTTTTATGAGATTAATGAATCATGTCTTGCATGCATTTATAGGTAAATTCGTAATAGTTTATTTCGATGATATCTTGGTATATAGTAAAAACTTAAATGAATATATAAGACATTTAAAATATGTGTTTGTGGTCTTAAGACAAGAACTTTATGCTAACTTTAAAAAGTGTACATTTTTCCTGTAAAAAGTTATTTTTCTTGGTTATGTTGTTGGTTCTAAAGGAATTGAAATGGATGAGGAGAAAATCAAAGCCATGAAGGAGTGGCAACCACTGAAAAGCATAACCGAGGTAAGAAATTTTCATGGTTTGACTAGCTTCTATAGGCGTTTTTGTTAGAGATTTTATCACAATTGTTATACCACTCACAGAGATTATAAAGAAAAGTGTAGAATTTCATTAGGACGTTGAACAAGAACGTGCTTTTAACACTATTAAGGATAGATTGTGTACCACACCAATTTTATCACTACCTAACTTTAAAAATACTTTTGAGATTGAACATGACACCTTAGTAATAGGTATAGGAGCTGTTTTGGTGCGGAAATGAAGGCCAATAGCTTACTTTAGTGAAAAGCTAAGTGGAGCAACTCTCAACTATCCTACATATGACAAGGAGTTATATGCACTTGTTCGAATTTTGGAGACATGACAGCACTATCTATAGTCAAAGGAGTTCGTGATCCACACAGACCATGAGTCCTTAAAGTATCTAAATGGTCAAGGTAAAATAAACAAGAGGAATGCAATGTGGATGGAGTTCATTAAGACCTTTCCATACAAAATTCGGTACAAATAAGGTAAAGAAAATGTGGTAGCAAATGCATTGTCAAGGAGTTATGTACTTCTTTAGGTGCCAAATTGCTAGGATTTGAATATGTTAAGGATATGTATGCTAATGACTCGGACTTTTCTATTATATATGAATCATGTCATAAATGTGCTATAGATAGATTCTTTAAGCATGATGAATATTTATTTCAAGAGAATAAGTTATGTGTAGTTCAGTGTTCAATGAGAGAATTGTTAGTATGTAAAACAAGTAGTGGAGGTTTAATTGGTCACTTTGGGATTAAGAAAACCTTGGAGATGTTAAACACTTTTATTGGCCTAAGACGACAGTTGACGTTGATTGAGTTTGTAATAGATGTATCACTTGTAAAAAGGCTAAGTCTAAGGTTTTACCACAAGGTTTGTATACACCATTATCCATTCCTAATGAGAGTTGGGTTGATGTGTTTATGGATTTTGTGTTGGGTTTGCCTAGGACTAAGAAAAAAATTGATTTCATATTTGTGTGGTAGATAGATTTAGTAAGATAACACATTTCATTCCATGTCATAAAACTGATGATGCTACAAATATTACGGATTTATTCTTTAAACAAGTAGTGCGCTTACATGGGATACCTAGAAGTATGTATAAGATAAAGATTTTAAGTTCCTTAATCATTTTTGGAAGGTTTTATGGAGTAAGTTAGAAACTAAGCTATTATTTTCTACTAATTGTCACCCACAAACGGATGGGCAAATTGAGATTGTTAATAGGACTATATTATTACTATTGTGCACTATAATCAATACGAATTTGAAAAGTTGAGAGGATTGCTTGCCATTTATAGAATTTGTATATAATAGGGCTACACATTCTACTACTTCTTATAATCCATTTAAAATTGTTTATGGTCTTAATACACTAACACCTTTGGATTTAATTCATTTACCCATTGATGAAAGACGAATCTTAGATGGAAAGAAAAAGATCGAGTTGGTAAGATTACTCCATGAGAAAGTATAGTGTCAAATTGAGAAGAAAAATAACAATTATGCTTCTCAAACAAATAAAGGGTGGAAGCGCGTTATATTTGAACCAAAAGATTGGGTTTGGGAGCATATAAGAAAGGAACGCTTTCCGACTCAAGGAAATCAAAGTTGCAATCAAGGGAAGATGGATCATTCCAATTACTTGAAAAGATTAATGACAATGCCTAGATTATGAGTAAAGAAGGTCAAGGAAGACATGCTATTACTTACTCAAGCTACGGTGGACGAAACATCGATCAAAACAAGCAAAGTGACAAATTTCATGTTAGGCTCGGAAGTGGAAACAAGATGGGTAAACATCATTCAAGCAAAGGAAAAAGAATCCCAACCGGAAAGCTATTCGGCCGCATAGCTTCATAGGGGTGCGGCCACATCTCATGCAACATGGCATATTTTGGAGGAAACGGCTACTTCTATGCAGCCACAACTCCTAACTTTATACGGCCACATAGAGTAAAATCTAGGGGAGAATTATAATTTTATTCTAGTTTCCTAATTTAGTTAGAATTCTTCTTTTTGGTAAATTTTATCATAATTTCGAGATTATCTAGGATTTTAAAAAACACACACACATTTATTGAGATATTATTACGAGACATATTGCTTTCAACTTGTTATTCATCGAATTTATCAAGAATTAATTTTTTATGGCGTTCAGCAATTCAAGTGAGGTATATAGGTTTTGTGTTCACGGGATCAGATATTGATTTCAATTGTCTTAATTCTTTAATTCAATAATTTATTGGTCGAGCTTTCAAACATAGTTTCTTGGCTTTTTTAGGTTTGATATAATTTGTCGTGAGTTTCGTAGTTACAATCTACGTAGGTTCACATCAATTTATATATACACTACAACGTGGTAATATTGTGAATCAATATTTGCATGACCATATGATGTAGAATACACAATGACAAAATTATGTTTCTCATTTTAATAAAAATATTTTAAAACGAATACAAAAAATATAAGTCACCTCAAGTAGGAAAATAAACAACCTAAAAATTGAAGGAATCAATGAAAAGAGAATAGACAGAGAAATCTTAAAAGAATTTTTTATTACATATTAATCTTTTTTCGTAGAAAAAAGAAGATATGATAAAAAGAAAAGAGAGAAAAACGGATGAGATTATTAAAAAGAAAATAATAATAAAATGTTGAAGAGAGAGAAAAACATTTAATTTTTATATGACTCTAGGTTCGTAAAATGAAAGAGGAAAGAAAAATATTGAAGTAGGAGTAAAATTATAGATTGAAACACATTTTTTCTTTCTTTCTTTTTTTTCCTTAAGGTGAAAGTCATCTTGTCTAGGAAAAATTTTAAACCTCTCATATAAAATACCAAGTGAATAAAATAGGTATATTAATTGACATGTGTATTAAAAATTAGGAATTAATATTAGATTGGGACCCAAAAATGAATAAATATACAATGTCAAATGAATAGTGATAGAAAAAAACAAATTTTGAAAAGAATTTTATAAAAGTCTTGAAACTTTGCCTTTATTTATGAAAGCTCCTACGAAATTTGTAATTGATATCCCAAAGTGTTCCCCCAATTTTAACCCCCCAGTTTTGAAAATCCGAACATGCAAAATAGATCTATTGACAATAAATAAACAATTCTTTGTTTATAAAATCTACTGCAAAATGGGTAATTGCTATCCCAGGGTTTCTCCCAATTTTTGCCATTCCTAACTCCGCTTCACCTTAATTATTATTTAGACAAGAAATCTTTTGGACTATGCTTGAAGTACATGGCAGATTTTTACAAGCCCTTGTCAGGCAAGACACAGAGGTGGGGTCCGTGCTAATTTTTTTTTTAATACATGTGGGGCCCACAACACATGTGAGGGGCCTGTAAGGCCTTGTGAAAAATTGCCCGTGTACGCAGAGCATTATCCAAATCTTTTATGGATCTTGTTTTTTCACTTTTCTGCTCTTAATAAAATAATTTTGCTTGTCAACCCATTATTTTTCCACATTTTTTAAGCAAATAATTTTCAAAAATATCATTTAAAAAAAAATTATAAATCAAACAGACCCTAAATATATCTAATTGTACATGAATATTTCTGATAAGATATCTACGATTTCTCTTTCAAAACTCACTTTGTTGTGGACGATATTTCAAGCCAAAAATTTGGCATTACTAGGGATATATACCCGTGTCCCGCTAGCAACATCAGAAGGTAGGGTTGTGAGCAACTGATCGAGCTGATTAAACTCAAAATGCATCTTAATAGCTTATTATCGCCTTACGTTCAATTAGGGGTGTAAACCTCAGCCATGCCACAACCCGGTTTACACATCTAAGTCGTATGCTCTTTATACTCTAGTTCTTTTTCAGCTTTCGATCCCAAGGACACAAAATTCTAATAAACCCGTTTGGTGGCCATTATTTTCAAATATAATGTTTTGAATATAATTTTAAGAGAATGTGTAATTAAAAATAAGAATTTTTTTAAATTTACGTGCAAAATGTTTCATTATGTAAATGTGTTTGAAAATAAGTACGTAAAAATAAAGAATTTGAAAATAATATTTTATCAAACAGGGGCTAAGAAAACTTTTCTTCAACCTGTAATAAGAACTTGCAAGCATTAAAATAACGCGGGGAGGGGTGGAATTCGGGTTGAGACTACCCTCGATGAAGGATCACTTGCTATTCTTAACGAGTTCCAGTTCATAGAAGACAACAAATAGAATGGATGAAGGTTGGAACAAAAAGTACAAGCAAAGATTTACAACTAATTAAATTAATCATTCGTAGCCTCAAGAAAGCCCGATAGAGAGAAACTAAACTACACTAGGCAACATGTTCGTCCCAAAATAGAACAAGAGCAACCAAGCTTCAAGCCGAAGTATCTATGGTAATAATCTAAATTACCAAGAACTGTAAGTATATTCCAAGCTAACAGAAAGCTACTGGTAATTTCCAAAATGATCGGTCGGGGCTTGCCAGACTGTACCTGTCACATACACGTAAGTATTAGGTTAGGCGAGAATACAAATTCGAAAGTAAAACCAAAAGATAGACCAAAATTATCAAGAGTATAAGGATGCAAATCCTAGTAATACATATATCTTTGAGTTCAATCAGTTCAGAAAATAAGTCAAACCAAAGAACAAAATAAGCATCCCTCATGAAAGCTTCTCGACTGAACTTATTCGAGGCAAAAAGGGATATAGAGAGGTAGTCGGTAGCAAAATTTTTATTCTTCAAAAATATTTGAACTTCATTCTTCATTTTTCTTTTAAGTTATAAAATCATAATAGTGCATAACAAGAACAAAATTTAGCATTGCACCATCATGAGACAGCCAGCAGAACTCTATAGTCAATGGCCAAGATCACTAAACGAAAATCAGAAGCAGCTGTCGAATAAATATGAATCCAGAATCTCAATAAAAAAAAATGCAAGTTCAATTCTCAACTAATAACATGCTTGATAACCATTTGACATACAAGAACTTCATACGTATCTTGATATTCCATCATTCCGTGCTTGTTTGACAAAGCTTAAATTACAATTTAAGCTGGTCAAACATACTTTTTATCTAGATATTTCACAACTAATACCCACTTGTTATCTACATATTTTGTGTAACCCCCATTTTATCAGTGCTTAAAAGCACCAACAAACATAACCTTAGCTGTCTAAGATTAAGTATTCATGGTCATGACTGTGCAATGTGCATTAATGCATTGTTGTACAGCTCCCACTTCGAAGTAGCACATAAATGAAGTTCAACTACAAATGAAGATCAAATTGTTTCTCTATATCAGTTTAAAAACAATCTTCTACTAAGTACTTTTAGAATATCTCCAATCATGGTTTAAAACAGATTTAAACTGTGATTTAGATCTCCAAAGTGGCCGAAAATCTCTCCAAAGGAGAGATGCAAAAGTATTTTCCAACAGAAAATGTAATATTACATCTACAAGAGGTAAAAAGTGGATTTCGATCTTCTCATTAGAGCAAAATTTGAATTTAGATCCGTCGGGATGTAAATGAGGATGCAAAAGTGGTTTTGGAAATACCAATTTACACTCAATTTTACACCACCGATGGAGGTGCTCTTAAAACGCTAGAATGCAGCAATAGCATCGAAAATCACAATAAACTACTATTACTCAAAGCCCATAAAAGACTACAGATAGGTTAGCAAAGAATGCTTGAGCCCAAACTACTATCTGTGACAAAAATGTGGCATATCTCGTGCCGTAGGGCAGTTGGCACGTTTAATGAAACGAAAAACATGTACTTATGGTGTCTCCAAACATGGAAAATCAGAACAAAAAATTGGCATTACCCCACTCTCCACTAGAGACTTCATATAGCCATTGGTTGTCATCCATTATTTCTAAACTCTTGTTTTCTCAAATTCATTTTTAACCACATATTCTCACAATAAAAATTTTTGCACATAAACCCAAACGTTTTCCTACTTTTAAACTACACATTCTTCAACGATGCACTATTTCAAAACTCATTTTCATTGAATAATGGTAGACAAACAGGGGCATAATAGAGATTGTAATCACATTTGAAGCCAAATCCAAGTCCACGGTGCTAAAAAGAGATTTTTGTGGGTTTATTTTGTGTGGTTCATGTCACTGAAATGGTGTGGAGAATATTACTTAGAAGAGAATTTGGATGGGAAACTGAAAATTAGTGTTTTGGAGCAAAGAGTGTAAAAAATATATAGAACAATGACATCCATAGAGAGAAGCCAATTAGAATACATACGCCAATATATTTTAACCATAAATAAGTTCTATATACATACATATGGACACCCAAACGCACTTACATAAAGCCAATGCTTGGCATTTTCCCAGTTAATGTGCGTGAATGTCTATAGAATGCATAAAATGTATTCAATGAACCTTAAGAAAGGCCATTTCGAACAAAATTATTCAGTCAAACTAAACTCATGAACCCTAAATTACCCTCGACAGGACAACAAAGCGAATGCAAGTGGCAAGAGCTAGAAATAGAAATTTAGTAATATGTTTGAGGTTCCTAGTGACTGATATGACACAAGCCAAACACCAGAATAAAAAATCTCACAAGTATGATGTTTTTTTCAGCAATTCAGCATGTTTCATCTTTATACAGAGGCATTTCAGAGAATGATGGCCTGAAGACAGAGCTAACTACCACCTTTAAATGTGTTGGCATGAGAGTATTAATAGAGGATCAGTCGCTAAGTAACACCCCTAAAATGAATTCTGTAATTAAACATTCACCTCGTCCTGATAAACAGCTCGGGAACTTCCATTTAACAGCTCGGTAGAAACCCGCCGTGATTATAAGACACCATAATTAACGATTTGACTAGGATGACATCATCGCTTTACCTCGTCCAACCTCTTTACGGCATGTTGCATGGCTGACCTAAGCACCCCTAAGCCAACCAATCACAGTGTTGCAATGATGAAGAATAACAGCGCCCATCCCTAACATCGTGATGAACTGCCAGGGCCGACCTCATCCTCCAATAGAAGGCCCTTTTTAGCTTAGCCCCTATTTGGCCCCCATTTTGGGGTGTTGAAAATTTTTGGAATAATGATTGATGGGAGAATGTGTGGNTGGGGGCCAAACGGGGGCTTAATGATTTTGACACACCAAATAAGGAAGGCACTGTAGCTGAAGTCGGAGGCCCATCTAAACACTATAGGCGACGTCACAAAGTCAGCCAATTCTCCTATTTTTGGCTATAAAAGACAACTTATGGTCCCCTTGGAGGGACTTCACATTCTTTCCACTTCTTGTACTTTAGTTAATTCAAGGCAAAAGTTAATACTATCATTTCATTTTGTTGTTCCAGTAAAATCATCTTGTCCTTAATACAAATTAAGTTGGCTGAACTCATCTAAATCAAGTTCAAACGTCAACAAAATAAACGAAGCTGATAGAGTTGGACATATAGAGAACACCAAGTTCATCTCAAAACAACCAAAAATAACATTGAAAGAATTAGCACAAAAAAGAGACTTAAAAGGGACTTTTCTAACTAATAACTTTTTGTTGGGATAAAATGAAATTGGTCTCCCAACAAAAACTTAAGTAAATATGGAAATTCAATAATGCAAACTGAATGCAGTGCCCTTTTATTAAAATGCCCTTTACGCAATCTAGGAAATGTTGATGAGGAAGACTAGTGTGTCTAAATGGTCTAGAAATGTCACTTGCCTAGTTTGATGAGAATACTTACGTGGTTCAAAATTCAAGCAAAAAGGAAGGGAAATTTGGTAAAACTTTTGAAGAGACGAGTTGTATATTTCTCAAGAAAAACTCAAACGATGACATTATTAAGAACCCAAAAGTAGTGGAAAAAATTCATTTTCTCCCTCTAAAATTGACTAATGGGGAAATTTCTACATCCTCCATTGTATTGTCAATCTACCCATGGGAATGCTCAAATTACTCAACAATGGTCAGTTTTAACCAATCATACGAAAACATATAAGCCACGGAAAATATTTCATAGAAAGGCTAACAAAGCTTACAATTAGAACTTGACGGCCGCTAACAGCTTTCAACTAGCCAGCGGCCAAAATACAGTGCAGACTAGGAGCTACATTAGACAGATGGAATGCACATTGCCTACACTCGACAGTGCAGGGCGAGAATGAGGCAACCAAACATTACCTGAAGAAAGACATGTATAGAACAAGTGTTGCATATGCTATCTAGTATTTTTTTTATTTACCCTTAGTTCTGCTTTATTCGTATCTATTTCTTATTGCTTCTGTCGAATTCCTTGGTTGATTGAATTCCATAGAAAAAGGTCTTTCGTAATTTCATTTTATTATTATTATATAAAATCATAATCGACAACAACAATTTAGTTCTTTTTATGAACTGGATGTCGATAAATCTCACGCAATGCATGCAGGGACAAAAGGTTCTAGAACTGTGCAAGCTGCCTGCACCAGATTTTGTTAGGGACACCTAGCACCTATGGCTAATTATAGGGCTGAACAAAACACACGAACCGAACTGAATCGAACTGGACCCGAACGGTTCAGTCCAGTTCTTCTTAAGTTAAATATCAGAACGGGTATCAAAATCAAGAGCTATCGAATTTGGTTCGGCTCTCGGTTCTAGACCAAGAACTGAATAAGAATTGAATCTCCCTAATTTTTAATTTTTTATATTAAATAAGCCAATTTAAAAAAAAAAATTAAATAAATTTGTCAACTAATTAATTTAGCCCAAAAATATCATTTTCTTATTTCATTTGCCAACTAATTAATTGAGTTTCCCAAGATAGAGTTTGCATTAAAGAGAGAGTTCTACGAGAATATTAAGACATGTAATAAAATATATATTATATTTTCTCATATTAAATCTTATTAGTTGGACAGTTTTTATCCATTTATGTTTGTTAATTGTGATTTTTCAATTATTTCTTGTAAAGTTTCTTAGTGCGATAAGTCAAGCAATGGATAATTAATTTAAATGGTTGATAAGTACTAGCAATACTTAAAAATATTTTATTTATGTAACTTTTAATTATATGTCATTTTTTATGTAGATTTGAAAGCTTGAAGCAAAGGAATCAATGAGTTGGAATCATTGATATTTTAGGGCTTGTTTGAGAGGGATTA
>CAIGRT010135276.1:0-10378 GCA_903798405.1 Fraxinus platypoda
ATGGGTGATAGGGTCGAATCTCTTGAACATTCCTTGGAGGCGTTGGAGGAACAAGTTGTTTTTAACAAATTCGTAAAAAAATAATAATATTTACTAATTAAAGACATAAAAATATAAAAGAAAAACATAAAATAAATAAAAAAGAAAAAGAAAAAATTAAATAGGATAGGGGACCCGTCTCGTCCTGCTTTAAGCGGGTTTGGAGATGGGACAAGGTAGCAAACATATCCAATGAGACGGGGGGTAAGAATAGCCGACTCGTCCGATACTCTATGTTCAATTTGGCACTCCTCGAAAAATGAAACAAAAACTTGTTCAATACTTCCATTTATGTATTGACTTTCATACACATATCCGACACAAGTTTCATATTTTTTTTTTTTTTTTTTTTTTGGGTGAAGTGTTGTTTTAAGCATTAACTTTATTCTGAAACGTCTTACGTTTCTAATCTAGAGATTGTTTGATTCTCATTATTTTCAAAATATATTTTTTTCTCATATTTTTAACCACACAATATTCAATAAAATAATATTACACGCAAATCTAAAATTTTTCCTTATTTTTTATCCACACATTCTCTATCAAATTGCTATTTCAAAATGCATTTTTTGCAAAAAAACAAATGAGACTCAAACATGCTTCTAATCTTTGTAATTTTCATTTTTTTTTATAACTGTATAATAACTTCACCAGGCTGGTTGTTAAATTATAGTAGGGGCTTGTATACACAATAGGTAAAATCACTATAAATCTGGCAAAATTTTCAGCTATTAGAAAGAGATTTCAAGCAA
Source organism: Fraxinus platypoda (assembly GCA_903798405.1). Lineage (NCBI taxonomy): Eukaryota > Viridiplantae > Streptophyta > Magnoliopsida > Lamiales > Oleaceae > Fraxinus > Fraxinus platypoda. The sequence goes on from CAIGRT010135276.1 coordinate 792, forward strand.
CAACTATACAAAATAGAAAGAGATCATAAATCTCATAGTTATATGATTTTACTTGGTAAAGACACGCGCTCTCTCTCTCTCTCTCTCTCTCTCTCTCTCTGTAGATACTCAGGTTTTTAAAATTTTATAAATTTCACATCAATTATATGGATAACAAGCTAAATAGTCGAATCCATTGTTCCGATTACTTTAGGATGGCTTATGTTCTAGCTGTACGAACACCTTGGGGATCATCCCACCTGCAATCTTCTCGCCCTTCATCATCTTCTTCGCTCCTTTGATATTAATCTTTGAGATTGTTTGCCCATCAGTTTTCTCATCGACCAAACAAAGAACAAATCATTCATTTCCCCTTGTTTCCCATCAAGTGGAAAAATGGATTTTATAGTGTCTTACAACCCTAATATCACCAAATACAGAGCGTAGAAATGGAAAACGGAGGAAGTATATAGATTGAACGAATCTTGAGATGTGAGGAAAATGATTTTGTGACTAGAATTGATGATTTTAGGGTTTCAATTTTGTGTAATTTCTACTTTAAGTTGTTTGGGCGAGAGGACCAGTACGATAGGTGACCCTCGGGAAGTGTTCGTTTGCACCATTTATAAAGCTCCCACGGGAGTAGCGCAATAGTAAAGCATGAAGGTTCATAACAAAGTATTAGAGGTTCGAATCCCCCCGGCAGATGAAGAAAATGATTTTGTGAATAGAATTGATGAGTTTAGGGTGTCAATTGTGTAATTTCTACTTTAAATTGCTTGAGCCAAGTAGTGATAGAATGGATGATTATCTGGAAAGTCTTCGTATTGCACCTCTTTAAAAAGCCTCCACGAGCATGGCACAATGATAAAGCAAGCGGATTTTTAACGGAATATCGAAAGTTTGAATCCCCGCTGCAGTTGAAAGACAACATTTATATTGGAAGACAGATGTTCCGTAGAAACAATCATGATGCGCTATATCGCCCATTTCGCATGACATAAAGGATGGTCCACAAGAAGGGCAACCGCTTCCCAAATGTCCGGTCAAAGTGTGTATAACCTATGACCGCATCCAATTTACCTCGATGGCTAACCAGGGAAAGGCTGCCACTCATGATTAGTCCAACAAAGCTTGCACACTTGTCATGAAAAAATAAAATAAAGAAAAGAACCCAACAAAATGAGTATCGAGATCCTCAGTACGTACAGCAAAATCGTGTGAACCATCAAGTTTTCGAAGATGGCTGTGGCAATGCCATTATCATCACAGCTCAATACTTATTAATACAAGAGAAACCTCTAATAGCATTGTAATCACAAGACAACGTTTAACTACAAATTTTAATACAAACTACTACTCGATTCCAATAAATTTGGATCACATAGAAAATAAAAGGGGCAAAACTCTAAAATCGCAAATAATTTCACAGCAATTATTTCACATTCTACTTTTGGAGACTTGTGTATTAATCAGTACAGATTTTCTTCGGACGATAGTCTTGCTATCTACATAAGCTAAACTCACTTCTCAATGAGTCGGGTCCGGGTTGAATTTTACAGATTCCCTCCAGATGAGTTCCTTGATATTCTCTTCGGTGAATGATGGCTGCTCAAAATCAAAAACGAAAGGCATAGGGCAAACCGGCTCTTCGTTGATATTATGAAGAGGAGCCAAGTATGGGTGGCAGAGAGCCTCGTCGACTGCATGTGATTGAAAAAACAATTGAACGTCAATGAAGCCCAAGAAATAAGCAAAAATAACCTACTTCCTAGCAAAAGTAACTGTTCCTAGTGAAAGAGAGAAAAAAAGTAACTTTCAAAACCATATTTGTCAAAGAAAATGTAACTTTCATTCTTTTTAAGCGTAGCCAAGCATGTTCAATAACTTCTTTAGACTTGTTCACCATACAGTACTACAAGTCAAGTTTGAAGTCATAACACTCGGAAGTCAACTGAAATCAAGCTGTACCAGTAATGCGCTTGCATGGGTCAAAGACGAGCATTTTCTCAAGTAAATCCAACACTCCAGGGTCGGTGTTAGGAAATTTAGCAGAAAAGGGTTGCCTTGGATACTGCGGAAGCTGCCTAACATATCTTCGGGCATTATCACTCCTAAGAAAACCGAGACTGGCATCATCAGGTGAACCTATGAGCTTTTGGGAACAAAAAGAAACAATTTTATGTGAGGATAAAACCCACAAAATGAAGTTATCAAACAAAAAAGATACAAGGAACCGAACAGCACAAGTGTCATTTGTTCATTTCAAAGAAGACACCCACAAAACACGAAGTGCATGTACACGGTTAGATAGGACTAGACACTATAATAAACATGGAAACGGGATTCATGCTCCAAAGTATGCCCCGTATTGATTCTCAAGACCTTACCTCTGTGATAAGTCTCAATTGATGAACATAATCTCTGCCAGGAAACAGTGGTTTTCTTGTCATGATTTCACCGAGTATGCAACCTACCGACCAAATGTCAATCGCTGCGGTATATTCTGAACAATTAAGAAGCAATTCAGGTGCCCTATACCAGCGAGTAACAACGTACTCAGTCATGAAATCAGTCTCTGATGTTGTCCTTGCAAGGCCAAAATCTCCAATTTTTAAATCACAATTTGCATTGAGAAGTAAATTGCTTGGTTTTAGATCACGGTGTAAGACATTTGCTGAATGAACATATTTAAGTCCTCGCAAGAGTTGGTAAAGGAAGTACTGCATAATGAGAATGAATAATCAATTAAGCAGTACCAGTTGAAAAATGTCGATTTCACTGAAGTATAATACAACTCAACGTAGATGGAAGTCGCCTATGTATACACCAAAGCAATAACGTACAAGAGTAAAAAACTACAGCAGAAACTTCTTGTATCAATTAAGGTATTTATCTTGAAGTTTTCAGAACATAATAATATCAAAGCTGTGCAAATGCTTTCATGTTATGGAAAAAAAAACTCGTCAAATGGTGTCGTTTCTAGATTATTGATTTATTCTTGTCTTATTTCTAATAATAAGTCATCTCGATATTACCTAGAGCTCTGCATAACAGTTTAGAAACTTCTTGGTGACACACAGTTTTATACTAAGAGTGTGTTTGGTAGGGATTTTTGGGGGAAGAATTGATTTTTGAATAGTGATATGATGAGAAATGTATGGTTGAAAAAGAAGAAAAAAGTATTGATGTGGTGGAAAATATTAAAGAATTGATTTTTGAATAGTGATATGATGGGAAATGTGTGGTTGAAAAAGAAGAAAAAAGTATTGATGTGATGGAAAATATTATTTTATTGAAGAATGTGTGGTTGAAAATGAGAATTGATTTACTGTAGAAAATGAAAATTTTTACCAAACAGGCTCTGAGAGTCTATTTTCTGCATAGCATTAGTTGTAAACATACAAAAGCCAAAGTGTATTAAGTACTATAGCCAAACTTACATCACAACAACAGCAGAACAATAAGATGGGCTAAACATGCTCTTTGTTTGCAAACATGGTTAAGTTTTTCTTATTTTTAAGTAAAAGAAGTAACTATTTTGATATTAACTTTTATCGCACTCTTAAAATAAGTAACTTACTTATTTCTAATTTTGATATAGTAAAAAGCTACTTATTTTAAAATTTTAAGGTTTGCTAAACATGCTCAAAGTTATAGAAGCATGTCCAGGGAGTTCTCAAATTAAAATATTGTTTTTCTTAAACAGCAACAATAAATATAATAAGCAACAACAGACGTTAACAATCTGTTGCAATGATACAACTGACAGAATGTTCTATTTATTACAAGAAAGAGAGTCCAAACCTGACAATGATCAGCAGTCAATGGTTGGTTGGACCGGATAATCTGATGAAGATCAGTGTCCATTAGTTCAGAAACTATGTAGACATCGTTAAAGTTCTCCTTTTGCGGAGGCCGGATAATGTCTTTAATTGCAATCACCTGTTGAAATAGAAAAACTGAGCAATAAGATAGCAATTCAACCAACCAATAACATTTTGATGGTACCTGAAATTCAACAAAAAACTCAGAACAAAGAGAGACTAAAGCAAGGAATTTCTTATCAGTCAAAGATTAGTATCCGGAAAATGATAGGAAGCAATACTTACATTATCGTGATCCATGTGGCACAGAAGTTTTATTTCCCTTAGCGTTCTCTTGGCATCTATCCTATTGTCAAATGCATTACCAATCTTTTTAATGGCAACTTCCTCACGTGTCTCTGAGTTTACAGCAGCACTGAGGCAAATGAAAAAAAAAGAAGACATATGTTTCCTTCACGCCATACATAAATCAGAGTGGAAAAAACAAGTTTAAACATAGAAACTTTATGATTCACATGCCGATGATACACTATTTGAGTTTTTATACACACAAATTGAACAACTTCCTCAACGTAATACGGTAGCTGACAATTTGAGAACCAACTGACACGGACTACATAAATTTCAAAAAACCTATGATGCATATTTGGTATGTAGTATTAAATTGGTTCAGTTCGATGCTCGATTAAAAACATGATTATGTAACACTGTCTATTTAGAAGCAAGTTGAGAACCATCCAAATCATACATTCAATCGCCTTGTCCAAGGGCATTGTGTTTATTCCATATCATTATAAATGATATCTCGATTTATTATTATTATTATTCAAATAACCAACTCCCTCTGTCCCGTATTGAGTGTCCTCCATGACTTCCCAAAGTCCAACAGTTTCAACCTCAACAGTTTTACCTTATAACTAGTAACTAGAATGTTAACATTTCTATCAACTCTTCTACACATAATCCACAAAATCTAAAATAAAGTTAAAAATCTTCTAATACCGTTTCATTTGGCTCCACTCAACAACTAGTTTGAACATTTAGGAGCCATAAACATCAAAACTTTTTAAAACATTGACATTTCTATTACCTCTTCAACCCATACATAAAAAAAATAAAAATCATAAAATATCTAAACTAAACATCAAAACTCATTCGTCTACAATCAACAATCAGTTCGAACAATTTGAGCCATAAACATCAAAACTCTGTTCAAATGTTGACATTTCTATGATCTCTTCAGCACATCATCCAAAAAGGAAAAAAAAAATCATTAAATAACTAAAATAAACACCAAGAATCTTTTAATCCCAATTCAATTTGACTCCAATCAACAGCTAGTTCGAGACATTTACGACCACAAACACCGATACTAATACATTTCAATAACTACAGTAGACCAAATAAATACAACAGAAGAGCTCAAATTTTCATGAAAATATGAAAGATATTCTTGGATCCTTACCAAACAAGGCCATAAGCTCCACGACCCACGGGCCTTATGGGAACATACTTTCTAGAAACTTCGAATAGATTCCCATACAAACTGTATTTCACATATGTTCCACCATGAGTGGGCACTCCTTGAAAATTATGTACACCACGATCACCAGAACCAACACTTGATTCCACAGACATAGCAAAAAAAAGGTTAAAAAAATGGATATATCTTTGTATTAAACTGAAAATTTTCAAGAACCCAATTCAAAAACTTAGTTTCTATCAAGACTCCCCAGAACCCAGTTCAAGAACTGAATTTTTTTTTAAAATCATAATTTAGGAGTTCTTTGTGCGAGTCTTTGTGTTTAAAAAGAGTGAAAAAAATTCAAGAACCCAGTTCAAAGACTGGGTTTTTGGTCAAGATAATGGAGTTGTTTGTCTGAAAACGAGTGTTTTTTGACATTTCTTCTTTGCTTTGATCTCTTTCCTCACAAGTCTGAATTGCTATGAAATTTCTGGAGAGAGAAAGTAGAGATTTTGAAGTGGACCGACTTGAGATTACCCGTGAAGTTAATGGACTTTTTGCGCCCTCCGTAAAATCTTCAACCACACACCTGTGTAAATGTTGACTTCTACTATCCCCTGTTTGGTGGGATTAAAATAAGTTTTTAAGGGCCTATTTCGGCCAGATTAAAATCAAATTTTAATCTAAATCAAAGTCAAATAATCAATATTAACCACATCTTTCATGCGTCTCACAACTTTTCAACCTCACATTTCAAAAACTTATATCACAATCCACTAAAAATCTAATTTTAATTCCCACCAAACGCTCTCTTAATAAAGTTTGATAAAATTTGATAAAATTTGTAATTGAAAAAATTGTGAATCTTATAAAACAGTTGTAAAAACTAATTGTCATCTTTGACTTAAATAAAAATCGAAATTCTAACTATCAAATAGAATAATTCATAATTCATAAATTATGAACTATAATTTATAAAATTAGGTTGTACATGTTATATATCAAAATTTATTTATCTTTTTACAATAAATTCATAATTATTTTCAGATCATAATTCTAAAGACTATAAAGAGGAACTTTCTCAAAAAGAATTAGTCAATTTTTCCATATTTCAAAATAGATAACCTATTTAATTTTAAAGATTTAAAAAAAAACCCTTGCTGTATTTTTTAGATTTTCAAAAAATAATGCAAGAAATATAATTCAAGAAAATTCTACCTATAAGTTTCTCTACATATATAAAACTGAGAAGATCTCACATCAGCTTAACCACGAGTCGAGTTAGTCAAGTAAGGAGTATTGGATATTATTCGAATTAACAATGAGGAGTGATTTTGGAAGATATTACCCATGAGAAAAAAACAAGCAAAAACAAAATGATAAAGATGCACACAATTAAAATTTTTGAAGGTAGAAATAAAAAGAAAATAATTTTAGATTTTAATTAAACTAATAATTGTGAAAGTGATAAGATTTTGGATTTTAAATGCGTTGGGATTTACACTATCACTTGACCGTCGTTTTATTAATATCTCAATAAACCGAAAATGTAAATCACTTAGTCACAATGTTAGACCCAATTTTTCAATTTTAATTAATTACCTCTCTCGAACGAAAATAAATTTAATTGATTAGTTTTACTTACTATATCTCTATGTTGATAAAAACACAACCAACTGCATTAAATCATAGTGAAGATAATTCAATGAGTCACTTAGGGTTAGAAGTATATATCTATTTCCTAAAACAAGTTAGAGCATTAATTATTTTGGTCTAGAAAGCAGGTCTAGAACAACAATCTTTTAATAATTGCACAAACCACCTAGCGCAATCATCCATTAGCCAAATAAATGATGGAAATGAAAACACGATAAAAAATGCACAATAACAATGACAACTTTAGCATTAAATGATAAATATATTGATATTAATAAAAAATCATAAATCTCAACTTTAAATATTTAGCCCATTACAGAGAGCCCGTTTGGTAGAGATTAAAATCAGATTAAAATTGAAAAATTAGCCGTTATTGTTGACTTTTATTAGACGACTGGGTCCCAATAACAATCATATTTTCAATTTTAATTGGATTTTAATCGGTACCAAACGGGCTCACAATAGAAATAGAACAAGGAAATAGAGATGAAATCCATTACAAAATGAGTGAAATAATGAAAAGATACAAGATAATAGAAGAAACTCGTCCCTTGAATGTATTCTTGAAGAAATGAAAGGTTGAAATCTTGAACCTTTCTTTGAAATTCCAAATCTTGCTCTGTATTTCCTCCTTTCCTCCCACTCTCCTTTCTTTTCTCAAGCCTAGGGTTTTTTGTGTTTTTTTGGTATGAAAGGATTAAATGAGATTAAAATGGTTGAAAAATGCATTTAAAAAGGCCCAAAAACCGTCCCCCCATAATTTCAATATGGTCCTTGAATTTTAATGGCAAAAAACAACACTTCCCAGTCGGTATTGGGGCGCATAGGCGCCATAAGTGACTGAACCGTGGCGCCACTCACCCCTTTTTTTTTTTTTCACTTTTGCAGCTTGGTCCTCCAGTAATTGCATGTCAGTCCCCAATTATTTATCTCGTTCATTTTGATCCTCAAATTTTGACTTTCCTTTCAATCACGCCCTCCATAATTTTGGAACCCAAGGTCCCTAAACTTTCGACATTTGTACACTTTAGTCCCCAAAGTCATATTTTTGTGCTCTTTTGATCCTTTTCCTGTAGCTTATCTTCCTCCAATTTGGGATTTTAACCGACAAAAGTCACAATTACACAATCATAAATAGAATTTCGCTCAATTTCAGCAATAATTAGCTCGTTAATGTCTTATTAAATACTACCAAACTTAAGCTCTTGCTCGTCTCGAGCAAGATTAACTCTTAACACAATCGTGCATTACTTTAAAAGGACTAACAATGTTAGATAACTTGTCAAAGCATTTATGAACGTAAAATTGTATAATCAATTTTCAAATATGCCAAATCATGCTACCAAAAAAAATTCAAACTTGTCCAATATTTGATCGGAGTATGTGTATGCATAGTCATTTATGATCATCAGCTAAATTAGAAAACAATCATCAAGACGAAAAAATTTCAAATGGTCTCCAATCCGACCCTTTGTGGTCAAAATTTCCTTTCCCGCTCATGAAATTCACACCACAACGAATCAATTTTCTTTATTTTCCCAAGTGTAAATTCAGAGGTTGTTCTCATACCACTCTTTTCTTTTCTTGCTCGCATTTGGTTGGGTCTAATCGGCATTTTCAACTTTAGTTAAGTGGTGATTCTCCACTAATGAGTGTTTTCACATTGAAGCTTATACTAAATAATTCAAACCAACTAGTTATCTAAGTCCAAATATCAAATGCAATTACATCATATCAATTTCTTTTCCCATTCTCAATCAAATCTCATGTTTTACCTCACTCCATTAAGCTTTCATTTTTACTCATGTAGCGAACTTTAGGTCGATTGCTCCCCGATTGTTTAGACCAAAGGTTATCGGTTTTTGAGATACCCTAACAGACTTAATGAGTCGAGTCAAAACGGCTACAAAGCGAGGTCTAAAAATCAAGTGCAATATCATTCTTTTAAGTACAACGAAACAAAATGGGGCTTAGATTCCTAACATATGGTCATTACCTAGCTTATATTTGGCAAAAGACACTCCACACAATTATTTTCACATGCATGGAATCACACATCTCTGGATAGTATCTTCCACTTGTTCAACCCCCCCTCCCCCCCAAAACTTATCTTATAAGATAGTGAAGTCATAGTAAATAGATGTTTATGTAAACTCATAACCTAGTTCTTCTAATTCAAAATTTTTTCCATCAATCAACCATTTCCACATCTAGACAACAATCAATCATGACTATTGTACTTAAAGTACAATAAGATCTCACCTGGACAAGCAAATTTTCAAAACTAAGATAACTAGCATGGTTGGACATAACTTACGAGTCAATAACAATTTTAAACATCACATCAACTCATCAAAAGCCGACAAAGTAATCTAACATGTCAATATCAACACCAACACCAATATAAGCACAATATCTCATCAACTCCCCAAACTTAAATTACATTGTCCTCAATGTGTACAAGAACAATATAAAACAAGGAAATAGGGTTGACGAAACTTCCCAGATTGAATGTTTGTTGAAGGATGCCCGCTATGACTTTTTAGCTCATGACTTTGTATACAATTCACCCTCAAACTTGTTGAGACCCATGGGTGGCTCGGACTTCAAAAATTTGACCTACAAAAAAATGGTATTAAGTTAAAAATGTGATAACAAAA
>CAIGRT010135278.1:0-11586 GCA_903798405.1 Fraxinus platypoda
ACTAGTTCACTGGTTTACGGTTGAACTGACCGGTTTAGTGGGTTTTGAGCGGTTTGTCATAATCAGTTAACCGGGGTATGATTTTGCCCGATTTTGGGTCCGATTTTTGTTTTACTGTGTGGTTTAGAGCATCTTTTATGGTATAAGTTCATTGAAAAAAATTAAATTTCAGCCCAGCCTAATTAATCTTTCTGGCTCCGCCCCTGATTATATATCCACTAAATTTGCATATTTAAAATGTTAAATATATCACATTATGAAAATGGTAGTTTCGCTCGTGTTTGGTTTTGCTACAAATTAAAATTTTAATAGATTTTGATAAAAGTTGATGTAACGTATTATTGAAAATTTGATAAAAAAATAAAATAAAATTATGAAACTCATGAAATGTGTCATTAAAATTAAATATTGACTTTTATTTATATTTTTATCAACTTGTCTAGTTAAATCAAATCGAGGCAAAATGTTTCATTTGTCATTCAGATGGACGAAATTAATTAGTTTCTACCTATATAAACCACGTGGCTGACCCCTCTCCCATTTATGCACACAGTTACATTATGTTTTATTTGAATTAATGTTTCAAAAAATTACTCTTATCAAATTACAATTAGGTTGTAAGAAATTTCAGAAAAGTTAGAGAAAAATGATTATTTTGCAAACAAGGGTGAGTTTTATACCATTAACGTGAAGCTTATTAATTTTAAACTATACATAGACCTCTAAAAGATAGTTTGAGACACTGCAATTAGGCAGTTCAGGGGATAATAGTTTGAATAGGTGTACAGGAAGGAATGATGCGTACAATTTTGAAAATCTCGAACAATTTTCCGTTAAGAATTATAACATTAATTGGCTTGACATAAATCTGTCAATAAATATAAGTAAAAAAACGCTGTAATGACCCTTAAATTTTCTCAATGCCATCGAGTTTTCCTGTTGAAGAATCAGACTAAGCAGCATCTTCCAAATTCATTTTCCGTCAAAACAAGCCTTCTTGAACTCCTGCTGAAGCCAATCCTCAGATTTCTGCATCAATTCGGGGCTCAATCTAAACATCAACACACAAAATTCCATCTGATCGAGCCCTCCATCGCCATTCATATCGCCTTCTTTAACCATGCTCTTCAACTCATCATCTCTCAAATCTTGTAATCCAAGAAAAGCTGAATTCTTCTTCAGGCTATCAAATGTAATGAGCCCTTTCTCTTTATCCATTAATAGACTAAAACCGCTGCATAGTTCTCTTATCAGGCCCTCGCCACCAAGTTTTTCAGCCATCATTGGTAACATATCCTCGAAATCGTTCATCTTTGTTCCTGCCATTGCCTTTTTGTTGTTCCTTTTGAAATTGGTAATTAAGTACAGAATGAAGAATAATGAAGCGACATAAGGGTTTTATATAAGATAAAAGGGAAAAGGACGATTTCAAGGAAAGAGTAGAGGTTCAAAAATGGATGCCAGCCAATGTCCAGACTGACAGTTTTTGCTGGTCGGATTTGGTTCATGCAATCTGCAATTTCTTAGCTCTTTCTCGGAAGTAGCCTGTCATCTTGTTAGGGGCATTTGTCTAGAATAATATTGAATAAATAAATCTCTGTCCTTTTAACATGCGATGTTGAATTCAAGTCCTGTTTTTACATATTTATAAAATTCTCTGACCCCTTGTGGTGCATAACTTTAAACTACCTCACTACTAAAAAATACGTTTTCATCAAGGGAAAATTACCAATGACACCATTCGTTGCTATCACCTCCGAAAAAAGTGACGGGTTCCGTTGATAAAGGTTAGTTCTACTCACCTATGAATTTTTCATTGGCAAAAGTGTATGTCAACCACCTATGGATCTTCCCTAATCATGGTTTATTTTTTATATGAAGTGTTTTGTACTGTGTACACGAGTTGATCCGAGGTTCATGGTTCATCGATCTCAAAGCCCTTACAAGGTCATGGCATCCAATGATAGAAAGTTGTACACTTATTATGTGACTTGACTTTAGAAGGTTTAAATCTTTAAATGAAGTGGTTAAACAAATAATTATGATTTTGAGCTTATTTTCTATTATCCTATGTTCCTTTGACTTTATCCATGAAGGCGGGAGAAATTTCTTTATGTTTTGTGTATCAAAATAAAATTGCAGATTATTGTCCATAATATTTCTTTATGTATGTTCACACGATATGGATAGCATTGTTGGGCAGCTAGGGGACTTGATGTGGGAACATCGAAACATCTATCTTCTGCCAAACGTGGCCGATTTTTTTAATAAATTCATGTCAACTTTGCAAGAAATGGACGGTTCAAATTTAAAGTTGACGAAGACTGATATGACACTATGATATCAAACATTAATGTTTTTAAGTATTTATAAGCAGTGAACTCTACGAAATATTTAGATAATAATTCATTATAAGTTAAGTGTCTTACGATATATGTAGATAAAATGTATGTTTCATCAACTTAAAATTTAATTTAAGCTTTGCCTAACATGCTCGAAATTCTATTTAAAAAAATTCTATTTATGAATATTTTATAGGGTTAACTTGAGCAACATAGTTTGTTAAAATTTTCGAACTTGTCATTATAATAGTTTTTTACAATATTAGTCATTCACACTACATTATGGATCACTCATTAGCATAAAATCATGCCCACCACTTATGTGACTTTATGATAGATCATGATCGATATGAAATTCTCACAAACCATATTAATACTATTTTATTTAATTGAATAATTTATTTCTCTTGTTCGTCTTTATTGAGTGAAAGGCGACATTCAGAAATTTTTTACAACCTATCATTCTTACTCCACTAGTACCAATGGGCCGCATTGGGGAAAAATGCATTAGCCTTCCTTGCCGCATGACCTTACATTGATTCAAATAGCAATAAAGGTGAAGTATGGTCACACCCAATATATCTTCATATAAAAATCCCTAAATTTTAATAGTAAAGTAATGAGTTTGTAATGATTTTTTCTATCATCATGCAACATTTGAGGAAACGGGACCGATGTATAAGTGTATTGAAAGAAACAGTTGCCTTAACCTGTGGACTGTCTGAATGCTCTTGCTGATTCGTCTCTGTTGATTCTTCAGACAGCTTCACCTGTTTTTCGCCCATGGTAGGTACCTAATTACTTTCAATCTCCTTCTTGTACTGGCAGCTGAACCCCACTCCATGTTGTGGTGGCATGAACATGTTCCTCTTTTGGCTGCATTCGCAGCCTTTGACAAAATGAAATAAGCGACACATAAGCACGAAGATGGATGGTAGGTTTGATTGATGGTGTCTCCATAACTGCATACTCCATGGCCTTAATTACTAGTATCTGTTCCCGTGGGTTGTTTTCTGTGTCGATGGGCAAAGTACCCTGTGTTCTATTAGACAAAGTAGTTGTTATCTGTCCCACCTGATTTTTCAGATTTTTAATAGAGGCATGCTGATTTTGGAATGTAGTCTCAGTCTTTATGATGCATTTGACAAGTAAATCCTCCAAAGATGATATCTTCTCTTGTTGCTGCTAAAACCGTGGTGGGTTACTATGAAATTGATTTCCCTAACCTATATTATTAGCTCATGAGAAGTTGGAATGACATCTCCGACCTGGATTTTACGTGTTAGAGTATGGGATGCTCTGTCGCCTCTGTGACCTTTGCATACTAAACTATGAGCGAAAGCTGATGCGCAACTTGCAGTGGTTTGATTTGCTTCCTAACCTACGCAAACTAATGATGACTAGTGTACCATAATCACTGACTGAGTCAAGCTGTCTAGCTTTTTCATTACATCTTCCATCTGTGTCTCTAAATGCAATTATTGTATCAATATTATGGATACCAGTAGATTTCTTGGGAAAGTCTCTATCGGTCGGCCAGTTAGGTTGATTCTGTACAATCCTCTCATACAGTTCTTGGACATTATTAATGTCCATCTTCATCACTGAACTACTTGTTGAAGCAGATGCCATATTGTGATAATTTGGGCTTAGTCCATAGTAGAAAATATATACCGGCGCTTGCTTAAGAATGTCAAGATTTGGACACTTCCTAAACAAGTCCTTAAACCTCTTCCATGTATCTGGATAGCTCTCGAGGTCCTTCTACTTAAAAGTGTGGACTTCATTCCGAATTTGATGGACTAGAGATAGTGGGAAGAATTTCATGGTAAATTTTTGTACCATATCATCCAACGATATGATACTCTCGATTGTTAAGGAATGGAGCCATTCTCTTACGCCCTCCTTCAAGGTATGAGGAAATAAACACATTCGAAAGGTATTTGCTGACATTTTTTCATCATTGATGACTTCACACAACATCAGAAATGCTCGTATATGCTCATATAGATTCTTTGTAATTTCTCCGAAGAACCTGATGTCTTGATGATTCTGAAAAAAGTTGATGACATCCAATTGAAAGTGGAAGTTAACATATCCAAAAGGAGGGTAGATGATAGCAGATTGCAGGATTAATATAGTCTTTAACTTAGATGGGGCCCTCATTTGCGATAATTCTCCGCTGCATTAGTTGTGGCATTCTTGAACCTGATGCTGATTCTGATTTTCATCCATTTCTCTTCCTTCTTATGTTCTCGTCTGTACTATTTGAATGTTCTTTCAATCTCGGGATCTATCTGGATGACCTCAATCTTGTCAAAATTTGCTATGTCAAAGATGATTCTCAATATGAGAATGAAAATCCGGAGTATATATTTTTTTCGACTAGAAATTGATGCATGAGAGTACTTTGACTATATTTCTTCCTTTTGACTTCTTTTCACATCCAATTGAATCCTAATACTCTCGAATCTTCATAGTGTGGTATGACAAAACTTTTGAATATTTGTATTTTAGTTCTCGAACTTTGAATCTCTTACAATTGAGCCATTTTTCACACTTTTTCTCAAATTCCGTCATTTATATCGATTTGTACCTAACAAACACATTACACATAGAATTAAGCCATAATTCATCAAACTAAACAATAAATACTCAAAATTAAACACCCAAATAAATGTACAAAATACACTTATCAACTATCTACTTATATATCACTCAATTCTATCTATTTGTAATTTAAAACAATTATAAACAATTTTTCTATTTGTGATTCATTAACTATTATATATTTTCAGTGTTGATCAAGTATCAAGCATTACAAAAATATATATACCTATGCGAAGCATATGCGTAATTATGTGTTTTCAATTTTTAATATTATTTTTAATATTCTAAACTAATAAATAAATAAAATAACACATTTTTTAAACATTATACATGTTCTTCAAATTAAAAAAGAAAAAAAATGCTCAAAATCATAAATACTACAATTACTTGAACTGTATACATATTCTTCAATTTTTTAACAAAAATATAAAGATCAAAATCATAAATACTACAATTACTTGGTAATCAATTCCTATAATTAGATTGTTCACAAGTATCAGCTTAAAAAACCTAAAACTATCTCTTTATCAAATTCCAATTCAAACTCCTTTTCATTCAAGTTATCTTTCGTGTCATCCGATGTAAAATCATCTTCATTTTGTTCTTTATTTCAACTCAAAAATTTCTATTACCTATTATAGCTAGTAGGATATCATTATTAATCTCCTTCCCATCCACTACAAAAAAAATGCAGTTCCAGAGATGGAATTATGTGTCGCTGAAGCTCTGAAATATGTTGGCAATAACTTTTAAAGATAGAATCCATCCGTCGGTAAATCCAACGGTAAACACCCCACCGGTAAATGTAGCGACAAATTTATATGTGTCTTCGATAATAGTGACGAAAAAAGTTGTAGTTGTTCACCAATGAAATTTTTTGTAGCTAATTGGTGATGAGAATTTCGTGACTAATTCATTTCTGATTAACGATGACTTAATTACTTGTTCCTAAAATAGCTACGGATCTCCCGTTCTTGTTTCTGTCCCTAACTACCAACAAATTTAAATTAATTTTTTTTAAAGGAGCTGCCTTCAATTTAAATAATAATTAAAAAAAATCGAGTCGGCTCGGGCCGAGCCTCATTTTTTTGGCCGGGCTTTGCTAGGCTCGGACCCAAAAAAGCTCGAGCCGAGCCCGAGCTTTTTTTTTTCAACTCAGGCTCGGCTTGTTAACATAGCTAAAAATGTGTAGCAGCCACAAATAAGGATTTTGACGCATCTAAAATAGTGGATTTGCCTCTGCCAAGTAAATGAGGACTTGCACCAACATGCTGAATATAAAGACGGACATGTTTTTTTTTTTTCAACTTAATTTCAGACACAACATGCTTAATATAAAGACAAAACATGATTATTTTTCCCAGATTGATTTCAGCTAGAACAAGCTGAAAATAAAGACGGAACATTCTGATTTTTCCCAAATGAAATTCAGACAAAGCATGCTGATTTTTCCCACATCTAACATAAAATGGATAGAAAACGTTCTTCTAACGAATGAAATTTTGCTTATATATAACATGTCAACCATCTATGAAATTTCATCATGCAAGTTAAACATTACGAGCCTCAGCTTATGGGCAATAATTGTTATTGAACCAACAATGTGCTTAATGGTTCCCGACTTCATAGTTAGCCAGTTATCACGGCCAAGTTTAGACTTCTTCTTCCATCCTTCATTGTTCCACGTTTTCTCAATTATATCATTCAAGAGCTCTACATTTAACCACGATGTTCCATATCTCTTCCAATCAATTATATTTCCAGACCCACTATTTTTTAGAGCCTTCTTTCGAGCCAAACAAAATATATCTCGCAGTCGATCAGTTGAGGCGGTATTCCATACATTCTTCACCTCATTATCTTTATTTTTTGGCCATGAGTATTGAGTATATTTAGAAGAAACTTATATTATTTGGAAAAAACTTATATTACCTGTACAAAAAAAAATGTATTTATTGATGGTTAAGGTATGCTATTAGTAAAAATGATGTTAGTTTATAATTAATTTAAATGAAATAATGCATTGAAATTAATTCGTCCCTTCTAGTTCTTCACACGTTTTTTTAAAGTTTCATCTTAAATATATATTTAAAATTGACTTGTCATTAAAAAAAAAAACCCTTTTAATTTGTGTGGTCGAATCCCAGATGAAATTTGTCCACTAGTCCTACTTTTCTAATCTTTAAAATTGTCATGGAGAAAGTTAGATTTTGTGTCTCTTGATCAAAAAGGTTAAAACTCAACGTCAAGAATGAAGGAAACGCTCGTTGAAGTCCAATTCCCAATTCCCCGTGCCTCGAGGGAACATTTGGTTGAAGCTTGAAGCCCTAGTTTGAATTATAACATTATTCCCTCAAAAATAAAAAAATTATTCGAAAACTGAAAAACGCGTTTTGCTCGTTCGGTCTATTGCACTCAAAATTGACCTAAAATTAATAAAAAATGGATAAGACAATTTCGAGCTTAATTAGATATAGATTCAGGATACTTGAAGATCATTCGGATTGCAATCCATTAATTCGAAGAAATATTGGAGAAATATGATGAGATCTAGCAAAGTTGACAATCGAAAATTTTGGGGACTAAATCATAAACTTTCGAAACTTGCTTCGGATCAAGATGTTATGAATTGAGAATGATGAGGGGAAAGCTAAAAAGTATTTGAGGAAAATGCCCATTCCCAACTCCTCAAGCCTCGAGGGAACATTTGGCTGAAGTTCGATTACCCCTAAGTTATAATTGCACACCAAATTACATTTTTAGAATGTGAGTTGTTTTTACAAACGAAATAATGACAAAGATTAAAAGCCATAATTGAATTACAAATTTTTTTACTCAAAACCAAAAAACGAGTTACAATCAAAATTGACCCAAAATTCCCCAAAAATGGATTAGGTGATTTTGAGCTTAATTAGATATTGATTTGGGGCGCTTGAATATCATTCGGGTTGCAATCAATCAATTGGAAGAAGTATTCAAGCAATTGGATGCGATTCATGCGTTTATGGAGGCAAATACATGTTAATCATTACCGCAAATACATGTTAATCATTACCTAAAATGTGAATATAACAATTAATATTACCAAATATGAGACTATTAAATATTAAGAAATATCCAAAAACAATTAAATGAAAAATCAAATATATACCTTCCAACAACTTTAGCAAGAGTTTGAATATAGCAATCAATCATCTACTGCTTAGTCGTCCCTTCATCGCTAGGCTTATCCATGACAATATGCCAATGCTCATAATCACATTCGGGGAAAAGCAGTGCCATCTCCATGGGTGGGCGGTCATCGAAGTTCGACCTCGAGTTTAGTGGCGAGTAAGAAGACTCGGACCGATTGACTCTTTCATCTGATCGTGTTATACCGAGTCAAGTTAGGAGAAGTAACCTGTAGAGAGTGGGATAAAGTGGCGGGAGTTGCGGAGTGGGTGGAGGATCAGGTTCCGAATCCGGGATAGATGAAATCGGGCTTGGAAATAGAGAAAGAGAATAAACGTTTTCGGAGGAAAAAAGTAAAGAGAAGCCAAAATAAAACTACTATAAGAATTAGCTGGAGGGCTTGCAAATTTTAGAAAGATTTGATTTGGGAATGATAAAAATTTGAGGAAGAATTTAGAAAAAGTTAAAAGATGGATTAGTTTGAAAGGGTTTGAGGGTGAGGGGTTACGGCGCCATGGAGAGTGGGAAAGATTTAGGGTTTTAATGAGCCATTTTAATGGTAGTGGCTAGTGGGTTTTTATTAGGCCAATAAATGGGCCCAATATTTTTTTATTAAAATTATCAATGAAATATTTTCATTGGAAAACGTTTAATAAATATTTATTTTTTTACAAAAAATTTTCGACATAATTATTGCCGTCGATAATTACTTAATAATTTTTAAATTTTACTCTCAAAGTTTACCAACAAGTAATTTTTTAGTTGGTAATTATTTTATATAATTTTCAATAGAATCGACCGTTAGAAAATCCCATCGCTAAATTATTTAATTAATTATTTTTTTCATTTTTATATTTTAACCAACGAATTAGTAACATAATTATATTAACGGAAAATTTTTGTTGCCAATTCCATCGGTAATTTAATATTTATTTCATTAAAGTAATATAATATTAATCTGTTGCTAATTTGTTGTTGTTCCGTCAATAATAACAACGGAAGTTGTCCGTCGCTAAAATTCCATCTTTGTTGCCTCCTATTCTAGTAGTGATCACAGCTATCAACAATCCAAAATTTTTCATTACTAATATCACTTGTTAGTAAAACTAGAAAAAGACCGAACAGGGAGGTTCGAGATAGTTTGCAATTCTATGGAAAAATTGTTTTAATTTTTAATTTTTTTAAAATGTCAACACCTTACAAATTGGTGTATATAATTCATGGGCTTGGTGTATATAATCAAGATATATAATGTCCTTTAGACGTTACAAGATATATGCTGCCTCAGTTGAGAATCAGCGAATTAAGAACTTCGATTAAAAAAAGAAATGAGAGAGAGAAAAGAAGATAAAGAATTGTCCGAGACTCCAAGGTAACATGATCACCTAGTTTTGTGCTTAACATTTAATGCACTTCTACGTATATATGGTAAGGCTAAAAGACAAATTCAGCAAAATCTTAATGTGCACAGATGTACTTGTAGAATATTTATTGCCTGTTTGAACACCATTTTTTTCTCAAAATGTATTTTGGATTGTATTTTAATGAAGAATGCGTGGTTAAAAAATAAGGAAATATTTTAAATTTACGTGTAATATTATTTTATTAAAGAATGTATGGTTGAAAATAAGAGAAAGAAAAATGTATTTTGAAAATAATATTGACCAAACAAGGGCTAAGTCATTGGCCTGTGTTCTAAGTCTTTGTTTGGTCTTTATTATTTTTAAAATATATTTTTCTCTATCTTAATTTCAATCACATTTTCTTCAATAAAATAACATTACGCGCAAATCTAAAAAAAATTCTTATTTTTTAACTACACATTCTTCATCAAATCACTATTCTAAAATGCATTTTGGCAAAAAAATTGGAGCTCAAACATGCTCTAAATCTGATTTATTTTTTTTTTATAAAAAATATAATATTCTATGTTTTCATCTTCTAATATTTTTTTGTAAATTTTACTATTTAGACATAAGTTAAATAAATAAATAAAATTGTTGTTGTTTGTTCAATGGATATTCACGCTGCTAAATATTCGAAAAGGTTTATATTACACTTTGGAAAGAGTAATATCTTTTTCTTCATATCAGACATACGAGATATAATTTTATTAGGTACCGCTATGTAATTATATTTTTATTTTTAGAATTTTAGGATTTGTTCTCTTTGCTGTTTTCATGCCATTTTCAGTTTTTGAAAACACTGAAAACACGTTTACTTATCTATTTTTAGAAACAAATTTTCAAAAACGAGTTTAAAATTTACAAAGAAAATGGAAAACGCCAAAAAAGTCGTTTTGGCTGTTTTCAATTAAAATCAAGCCAAAATTTCATTTTTTTATTTTTAAAAATAATTTTTCAAAATGACAAAATAACGTGTTTTCAATAATCTCAAAATGGACACTCAAAACAAAAAACTCAAAATGAATTCAAAACTCAAAACTAAAAATCAAAACACGAAGATAACAACCCCTTAGTGACTGAGTTTGCGATGGACATCACAATGGCCAAGACAGAGAGTTGACGTCATTCTCATGAAAATTATAAGCTTCCGTGCTAAGCATTCTCATGCACTTCCTCATCACTTGGTTCGTTTGTGTAAATTATAATCCATCTTTATATATAATAGCTTGAAGTGTAGGAAACCATGTGAACATACAGCTAACGTTTATAGTACCATAAATGTTCATTAAATTTTTATCGAGTACCATTCAATATATCTCTTTATAAATGAAGCTCATATAATACCACGGAGTGATGCCAGCATAAATACTATCTCCAATTTCTAGCCTTTTCCCGTACATTCATTCTCAATTATTATTTGATCGAGAATTATAATGTGGAGTCGTCGTTGCAAAAAAAGATTTGATGGGGCGATGATTACCTTCACCAAATCAATGGGTTTTGGATGTTACCTCAATTTGTTCCAGCAATTAACAAAGTTATTAACGAATTTAAGTCGCTTCCCAGTGATGTGATTTTGGCTTCTTTTCCTAAAACTGGAACCACATGGCTCAAATCTCTTCTTTATTCCATCATCAATAGATCTTCCAAAGAAAATTTGGTCACTAAAAATCCCCACGATTTAGTTCCAATTTTAGAAGTTCAAGTTTGTACTATGTCTGAGGAATCTCCTAGCTTTCCTACTTCGGATATTCATTCAACTCGAATTTTTAGCACACACATACCATATCAGCTTCTAGTCAAAACCCTAGATTCATCTGAATGCCGCGTTGTTTATGTGACAAGAAATCCAAAGGACACTCTAACTTCAACATGGCATTTCATGAACAAGTGGAAGAAGGCAGAGGAAGAGCCTTGGCCTCTCGAAGTGGCAGTTGAGAAGTTTTGCAGTGGGATAGTTCCATGTAGGGGCGGATCGAGACCAATTTTCTTGTGGGGTCAAAAATGAGAATTCAAAAATGTTTAGGTAAAAAAAAAAAAAAAATCTCAAAGAGGAA
>CAIGRT010135310.1:0-10504 GCA_903798405.1 Fraxinus platypoda
AAACGGAAGATTGAGAGACAATACCATGCTCTCGCTATTCTCTGTGAGGCTTTAATTGAGGATTTAATTTGGGCTAAAATGTAGTTTTACAATATATATATATATAGAGAGATTTTTTTGGGGCCCCTAAGGACATAGGCCTGAGGCGGAATATAAAAAATTAAGATTAGTATTTTAGTTAAGTTTGACCGATTCTTTTATGTTTACTGGGCTTGTTGTTTCTTTAATTGGTTAAGAACTCGGAAGACTTCTAGGCTGTATTAGACTAATGAAAAAAGATTTCATTTTTGTCCATAATTTTATTGGAAGCAGTTTTTATTAATTTTTAATGAAAATTGTTGCACTGGATCATAAATTAGGATTTTGAAATGAATATAATGTTTATAATTGCTGTTTCATTAGTGGGTAATGGGTTTTGCTTCGTCAATGTGTTCCTCCATTTTCAATTTTGAACTACAACTTATGGCACGTAATTTGGTTTAGAATTGGTGATTAGACATGTTATACAGGATTGTGAATGAAAATATTTCCATTTATATATTATTTGTGGACAATGTTTTGAGAAAAAATCATATATTTTAATCTTTCTTTCTTAAACTAATATGAACCCCTATCTACACTCAAATTTCAGTTATTGTTTGTTGTTGAGTCAAATATCAATAAATAATGGCTCCTAAATATGCGTCTAGAGCTCAAAGAGAGATAGAGAGACATTAATTCGAAGCCAAGCTGCAATATGGATAATTATTTGGATTTTTGTTTAATTTGGAGAGAAGTACTCATGTTGACAGTTTGTTGAAATCTTGAGAGGATTTTGAACAATATTTGAAACATAATAGACTTTCAGAGAAACAAAAAGAGCAATTAATGTGCTATATTATTTGAAAAAATGAATGTGTTTTCTAAATGCTTGCATTATTTACAAGATTTTGCTAACTATATCGTTTATAGTTGTATCAGTAGAAAGAAATTTCTCCAAATTGAAATTGATCAAGACTTACATCTGATCAAATAGTCACAGCAAAGATTGAATAGTTTGGCTATATTATTCATTGGAAAAAAAATGGTTGAACAACTTGACTATTCAAAATTGATCGATACTTTTGCCTCTAAAACTGTAGGACGAGTTGTATTTAAGTGATTACGACTATGACCACCACCACCCTTATCCTCATCCCTAAGGCCTCTAGTCTAGTTCGAGTTATAAGTTTATTGTCAAGGTCAAGTTAGGTGTTCAGAATGAACGACGAATATAGGCCCTGATTCATCGTGAGCATTCCCCCATAGTGGATCCTAGATTCATCCAAACTCATTTGTAAGAAAGATTGAAGAAGGAAGAAGAAATAAACTAGATCCGGTGAAAATAATGGGAGGTACCGAAAAAGACTCTGGTAGGCCACCTCTTCCACTAACTTCTGAATCATCAGTTTCAGATCGGAATCATCGGATCGCTAGAAATTGTCTTGTCTCTTCAAAAAAAATGAATTCACACCTTAGAGGATAATTGTTGGTGTCCGATTTCAAAATTCATGTCAGGTCACTTGCGGGTCCACTTTGAAGTGGTCAAAAGAGCTTATTTGTAAGGAAAATCAAATAGGTCAACACATAAGGCCGACCAAGGGAAGCCACCCATGTAGGTCGGTCTGTGGGAGACGTTATCCAATGACATCATCATTATACAACTAAAAAGGTATCCTTCAATGGCATGAGCACCGTACATTATACGAAGTCAAAAGAGAGTAACGAATACTTAAGGTACATGATATGATCTAGGTAGAATGATGACATGTCGCCATCGAACTCAGCCAAAAAAATCTCTTCGAATATTGTGGTGACACACATGCCAAGGTGGACACTAAATTAGAAAAGACTAAAACAACAAGCTCCAATCTTGCAGCCTATACAAAAGAGAAAAGGCCTAACAAAATGGGCCAAGCTAAGTCAATTCTCTATGGTGTCATTGTGCAAATTTTCAACACCACCATAATCTTATTCGCATCCAAAATGTTAGCAAGTAATATCATTATTCTATTAAACATTTTTTTAAAGTTGATCTAAAAGTACGACGTCATTTTTTATTATTACATCTTATAAGACGGTATTCATATTATTAACATTTGTTTATTCAATTTACCTCGTGCGTATATATTCCAACATCAATATAAAAATAGAAGAAAAGAAAGTACAACCTCAACAGCACTATAAAGATCAATGCACTAGAACCCACTAAACATAATAAATTTCCATAATAACATAAACATACAAATTGTTATTATTCATGCAGTTTATGAAAATTCCATTGCATAAACAAGTACAATATATATCAAGAACTCTATTTATCAGGAGTTATCTTTCCCTTTTCATTGTGCTTCTTGGCAGTATCAACAATAAACTTTTTCACAATTTCAACTAATTTCTTGCCCACCTTTGTAGAAACATGTTCCCTCATTTTGGGATGAACGCTTCCATTGTGGACTAATCCTGGTGCACTGCTGGTGCTTTCTCCACTCTTGGAACTCATTTCTTCTCTCGTTTTAATATTGTTTTGTATCTCTAATTCAATTTGTGGTGTCTCTTTGAAGGAAGATATGGAGTATTTTTACAGGATGAGAGCTATGATTTTCTTCTAAACTCTTATTTTCCTCCAAGATTCCCTGAAACTTTTGTTACTCCTCGCCTCACCCTTGGTTTCTCCACTCTTGGTGCTTCACCCTCTATGTTCTTCTCGCATAGGAGGTGTTGATTTAAAAAGTGAATGTGTATCCTCTTCATGCTGCTTGTCACAAGTCTAATCCTATACTTTGTTAATTCTTCAACAAAATTATCATTGCTAGATATCTTCTTCGTAGCACACCAATATCACTTATAGGTTATAACTCATATCCAATAAATTCAATCTCTCGCCAATACCGTGTTTTATGTATCCAAAAACATTACTCATATAGTGAAAGTCTCGAGACATGAGAATAAAACAAACTTCCTCCCTCATTCTAAATGCGCACTAAAATCAACTGCAAACTTTTTTTATTCGTGAAGCTATAATTCCCACCCGATTGAGCATCTTCCTCTCTTAATAGGCTATGAACTAGATCATAATCATTCTCACGAGTTCATAAGATGTGATACTAATTTGGCATGTGCACTTTGTATGAAGTTGTTTTGTTGGTCGACAGGCGTGGAAATTGGAGGGAAAGACATTCCAGCCGTGCACAGAATCTTGGTGTGGGATCCAAGGGTGGTCCACCACTTCTGCACAGAAATAGAGGCCAACAGCCATTGGGCCATTGCGTGTGACATTGTACGCACATCACATGTAGCTGTCCCTTTTTGTTTCCCTTGCTCTTAGCTTTCTGGTCAAGTATTCTTTACAGAGATAAAGGAAAATGAGGATTTGGATTTATTTACTGAGGAATTTACATTATGTTTCCTAGTGGCTCGAGCACTGTTTTAATTAAATTTTAAATGTTGATATCTCATGATCAATTACCAGGAAAAAAGTGGACAAAAACAAAACAAGAAGACCGGGTCATAAAGGTTCGGTAAAAATGTACCTTTATACATGCCTTTGAGCTCTGCGCAAGAATGCTGATTTTACGTTGAAGCATATGCTTAACAATCACATTGGTTCGATAATGAAGCGATAAGAGTTTTACATAAAGCTGGGTCGGATTATTTAGGCTGAAAGTGATTCGTCCTATGCCTATGTCTATGTGAGCTATAAAAAAATATATATATACAGCATTAACATTTGCACGGAATTTCTACAAATATTATAATTTATTTACATAGGAGTATTGTACAAAAAGCTAGGTAGCTAACTCTAACCGGATGTTGAGTTAGCATTCCAACCATCCGAGCAGTCCACTGCAAAACCCAAAGACACTTCCCAGGACCAAGAAAATGTCTTTGTGAAATCTCAAAATAAGGATGGCAACGGACAAGACGAGAAGTGAAATATTTAAGTTTTATTTTCTTGAATACCATTCAAAAAAAAAAATGTCGGGGCAACACCATATTCCCCAACAAGGTGGGATCAGGACATTTTACTATACTTATCCCCAGATGGGAGAGGGCTTAAAGGAGGCTGAAACTTGAGGTGACCACCAACAAGACTTTAGCCCTCTGGCTCTACATCCCCTACTAAAATGAAAAATAAATAGAGAGAACAGAAAAAAGAGAGGAGAAAACTATCGTTGCTAATAGAACTAGTAGTCTCCGAAAAAAAACGAAAATCCAATCCATAACAAGGCAAGAGGAAGCACCACGGAAAGAAAGAAAGCATGGGAGTCGAGGAAACGTAGTCCAACACCCTGTTTACGAATAAACTTCACATGCTCGGGTTAACCCAAAAGACACAACAGTTGGGAGAAGGAAACTAGCAACTCCCCACTACTCTAAATATTCATTTACAATTACACCTCTCTTACATCTTCGAAAAGAGAATTACCTCGAGTTGAAGATTTGAAGAATTATCGAATAGACTCATCCTAAGTTACACGAACTGGGAAGGGTAGCAATCGAAATGAACAGCAAAAAAGGCACTTCAGATTAATATATGGCTTCTTCACCCATCACCCATTGCTAAAAACAAGGCTTACCATGTGTGCTGACTCAGATCTGGTTGCTTAACCATTCTCCAATGCATTGCTTTTCATATTAAATATTATTGAAAAATTAAAGAAAACTATCAAGTACGAGCATCTATTCTACTGGACAAAAGAATAAAGACAAGAGATGTGAAATCAAAAACAAAATTAAAATCGACTAGCAGATTTAGGAAAGGAAAGGAAACGTGTTTATTTATAACGAAGATCAGTACAGTAAACAAGTACCAAACAACAACGTACAGCCACAGGACTCGATCGAAAGGTAAATTTCAATAAACACTGAACATAGACACATGACTCACACTCTTACACTGAAGCAGCATATATATATAAACTGCATATTAACACAAACACATGAGCCACACTCTAATGGTCACGGCTTATCTTTGCCTTGTCCTTGTGCTTCTTGACAGCATCAACAGCAGAATCGACCGCTTTCTTCCCGGCCTCAGCAATTTTCTTGCCCGCCATGGTCGAAACATGTTCCCTTTCTTTAGGAAAAACACTTCCGATCTTGACGAATCTTGTTGCAGGGATGCTGCTCTCTTCTTCGTTGGGATTCATCTCTCCTGATTTTAATTTTTGCTTAAATTTCTCTCTCAATATTCTTATATATGCTTGTGTTGTGTCTCTGAAGGAAGAAATGAGATGGTATTTATAATAAGACCACTGCTTCTACACTCTTCTTAACCCACCCCCGCACCCACCCTCACCAGTCTTTCATGTAATTTTGCTCTAAAACATACGTGCCGATTGCAGGCTTGAAATAGAGTCCTCTGGGGACTGGGTGTGTGAAATATTTGTTTACCAAGTTGGTGTGTGTATGAGTTGAGTTGAGTTCCTATCTCCCGCATATGCGCCTAGTGTGTTTGAAGATTCCATGCATAAATATTCTATTTATGTTCACAGAATTATTATATGGTAGCGGCGTTATTGTCAAATTGTTTAATAAATAAAAAATAACGTCAAAAAAATAAGGAAGATTCAAATTTCCAACTTGCCTTCCCTTGGCATTAATATTTATATAGATAATACATAAAATTAACAAGTTACTAAGTACCTAAAAAATCACGTTTAATATAATTCTTTTCATTTTTTTGTCGATTAACCAAATATAAAAATGAAGTAAAATTAGATTTCAAATCGAACCGAATATTAAATTGATCAATAAATTCATCTATTCTCATAAATACTAGATGACATCTTAAGTTAACCTTCTAAGTTTAAGAAATTAATTTAACATGGAAGCAAATAATCTCAAAAATTGAGCAGTAATTCGAAGCAAATATATGCATTAATTTCCGTGAAACAAACTCCATTGCCAACCAACCAACTAACAAATAAACATTTTCCTTTTTCCGAAAGAAGATTAATGAACAAGAAAACTTCGAGTAGATGTGCAGGGGCGGACGCAGACTTTTTATGTTGGGGGGCACAATCAAACTTTCAAAAAATGACGAAAAAATTAAAGTAAAAAATATTTTATTACAATTATTCTCTACGTATTCTCACATTTTGATAACGTTCTGTAATTAAAGTGAGAAATAGAGAAAAATTTAATGTAGTTTCATAATTCAAATCAACAAAGAAATTGAATATACAATCTTAGTCATCAAGAGCTACACAAACTTTGATAGAATCTCAGCCACATATTTATATGTACATTTCTTAAATGTAAACTTGAGTAGAATTGCAAAAGAAATTACAAAGTTTGGTTGAACATTTGAGAGGCTCGACTCGCTCCCCAACCCATTCCCTAGCTATTATCAAATGTCAGCCACAGTATTATACGTATATTAATTGAATTCAACTGGAATGAAATTGCAAAGGAAACTTAAAGGAAATTACAAACTTCCGTCAAGCATTAGAGAGGCCCGACTCTGTTTGAAATGGANTTACAAACTTCCGTCAAGCATTAGAGAGGCCCGACTCTGTTTGAAATGGAGAGAACATTGGTTTGAAATGAATGTAGATTTCTTTTCCTTTCATAATTTAAAAAAAAAAGCTTCAAAATTTTGTCCGCCCATGTAGATGTGTACATGTGAAGCTGTAATAGAATCTATAGAAACCGGACAAATAGCAGTCAAACTACGTCCAATTAAAAGCAAAAGAACCTTAGCAGTGTTTGGTCTCCGAAGCAGTTAGTCCTTTTAGAATGAATAACTTGTAGGATTTGATCATGTTCGGGTTGTCCCAGGGAATCTGATTAAGTGGGCTCCACCTGAACATCCCTAACGGAGATAACATGCGATCAAGGAAGGATAAACTAAAGCACGGGAATTTTAAATTTATTTTACCTATCACAAGAAAAGAAAATGTTATATTAAACTCAGACAAGAAGGGAATGCTTGGAAAATGAGTTTAGTTTTCTTTCGTGTCTGGAGCACAGGAAAAACTAACATATTGACACATGTTACAATCATTATCCATTGACATTGGCTATAATCATAAGAGTTTCATGAGATGAAGAGTCTGAACGATCACACTCGTACTCGAGTTTTTCCTCCAACACAAAAAACTTCTTCTAATATATACACAGTACGTTTTGACCACCAATTTCTCATTTATCCGAGTATCATTTTTGACAAGTAAATATATGATTTCAATATTTTCACGAAGAAAAACACGAACCTACTTTAATCTTTTGAAAAGAAAAAATAATAGATCCATTGAAAAATATTCCAAAACTCCATCGAATTCGGCACCATTTTCTAACAATTCCATCTAGCCTCAATAATATTAGAATAACAGAAAGTGGCCAGGGTGAGCCACCTAGACTAAGTGGTCCCTAAAATATAATTATTTTCAGTCTCAGATTCTGTGTCCATTGTGCGGTTTCTTTGCCCAACTAATCCCATTGTTATTCGGTACGTACCATCTGACGTAAAATGAAAAAGCAAATTGATTTTGGGTTTTGGAATCCGTGTTTGGCCACACTAGTTTCCAAAACACGAGTCGTTTGTGCCAACACATATTCTTATTAAAAAATTAGGATGTGTTTGAGCCACATTATTTTGGAAGAATATATTTTGAAATAATAGATTGATGGAGAATGTGTGGTTGAAAAAGAATAAAAGTTATTGATGTGATGAAAAATATTATTTTATTGAAGAATGTGTTGTTAAAAATAAGTAGAAGAATAAAAATAAAAATTTTAATGTGCGTCAAACAGGGGCTAAATATAAATTTCACTACAACTTTCAAACTTCGATTGCAAGAAAGATTTAACGAACAATATCACCAGTACTCTTAATTTTAGTTAATCATTTTGAAGGTTCATTAACGTGAACCAATTGAACCTAGGACAAGGCGGCCCATAAACAATTTTTACACATACCCTACTTTTGTTTAAAGAAATTGAAAAGAACATTGTAACATTTACACTTTGGCGTATACTTTAGTTTACACTTTATTCAATTGGATAGTTTAAATTTTAAATAGTTTTTTTTTCATCCAATGCATTGTTGACGACAATGCAAGTGTCAACCAAAGTATATAAGTTCAGCTCATGTTTGGCCCCATTAATTATAATTCATTTTTTTTTTATCTTCTTATCAACCACACATTCTCCAGTAAAATAATATTACACGTAAATTAAAAAAAAATTATTAACCACACATTCTCCAAAAAAATTACAATTCCTCTCATTATAATGTGGAATAATGGGGGTCAAACAGGCGCTCAGTGTACAGACGGAAAAGTTGAATTGAAAATGCCTTCTTTTTCACTTTTTCGATTTTAGCAAATACCTAACGATTTTTTTTTTTTTTTTTGAAAAATGCCATGTTAATTCTTATTTAAGCTAATTCTTGAAAGGTAATATGTTGTGTTACATTTATATTAAGCCTATGTTTGGTATAAATTAAAATCTAATTTTAATCTCAAGTTAAAGTCAACAATTAATTTTAATCACACATTTCATCAACTTTTATCAAAATTTACTAAAAATCGGACTTTAATCTACAATAAATAGGGGCTTAATATCAAAATTTTACATTTTACATTTTTACCCATGTTAGATTATTTGTTAACTGTCTTGCTAGCTTTCTATCAAAATTTTGCAATTTACACATGTTATGTTACCATATGTACTGTTATTATTAAAAAAATATTGTTTTATAGGTTGGTTGCATCTTGTGCTACCTACATATGTTGTATTAAAAATCAACGTTTTACATGAACATGCTGTGTTAACATATGAAGTGCTCGATCGAGTTATGGATGAGATAGGTTCTATGCCAACCCTCAAGTTCTTCAACTGGCGAACAATATTGAACAATATTTGAAACATAATGGACATTCAGACATTATTGGTGATAACTTATGTTCGGAGTTGACAATCTTGGAGTGTTATTTACCTAGAGAAACAAAAAGAGCAATTAATGTACTATATTATTTGAAAAAATGAATGTGTTTTCTAAATGCTTGCATTACTTACAAGATTTTGCTAACCATACTATTTATAGTTGCATCAGTAGAAAGAAGCTTCTCCAAGTTGAAATTGATCAAGCAAAAATTGAATAGATTGACCATATTATCCATTGAAAAAAAATGGTTGAACAACTTGACTATTCAAAATTGATTGATATTTTTACCTCTAAAACTGCAAGACGAGTTGTACCACCACCACCACCCCACCCCACCCCACCCCCTTATCCTCATCCCTAAGGCCTCTAAACTAGTTCAAGTTATAAGTTTATTGTCAAGGTTAAGTTAGGTGTTCAAGATGAACGACGAATATAGGCCATGATCCCCCATAGTGGATCCTAGATTATCCGAACTCGTTTCTAAGAAAGATTGAAGAAGGAAGAAGAAATAAACTAGATGAGGTGAAAATAATGGGAGGTACCTGAAAAAGACTCTAGTAGGCCACCTTTTCCACTAACTTACAAATCATGAGTTTCAGATCGGATCGCTAGAAATTAATGTCCAGTCTTCCCCAAAAAAAAAAATGAATTAACACCTTAGAGGATAATTGTTGTTGTCCAATTCGAAAATTCACGTCGAGTCACTTGCAGGTCCACTTTGAAGTGGTCAAAAGAGCTTATTTGTGAGGGAAATCAAACAGGTCGACCAAGGGAAGCCACCCATGCAGGTCGGTCCGTGGGAGACGTTATCCAATGACATCATCATTATACAACTAAAAAGGTATCCTTCAATGGCATCAGCACCATTCATTACAGGGAATCAAAAGAGAGTAACGAACACTTAAGGTACATGATATGATCTAGGTAGAATGATGACCCGTCGACATCAAACTCAGCCAAAAAAACCTCTTCAAATATTGTGGTGACACACATGCCAAGGTGGACACTAAATTTGAAAAGACTAAAACGACAAGCTCCAGTCTTGTGGCCTATACAAGATAGAAAAGGCCTAACAAAATGGGCCGAGCTGAGTCAATTCTCTATAATGTCATTAAGCAAATTTTCAACAATACCATAATGTTATTCGCATCCAAAATATTAGCAAGTAATATTGTTATTCTATTAAACATTTTTTTAAAGTTGATCTAAAAGTACGACGTCATTTTTTATTATTACATCTTATAAGACGGTATTCATATTATTAACATTTGTTTATTCAATTTACCTCGTGTGTATATATTCCAACATCAATATAAAAATAGAAGGAAAGAAAGTACAACCTCAACAGCACTATAAAGATCAATACACCAGAATCCATAAAACATAATAAATTTCCATAAATGTAACACAAACATACAAATTGTTATTATTCATGCAGTATATGAAAATTACATTGCATAAACAAGTACAATATATCTATTTATCAGGAGTTATCTTTCCCTTTACATTGTGCTTCTTGGCTGCATCAACAGTAAACTTTTTCACAGTTTCAACTAATTTCTTGCCCCACCTTTGTTGAAACATGTTCCC
>CAIGRT010135340.1:0-14583 GCA_903798405.1 Fraxinus platypoda
AAAACGCTCAAAAGTGCTCAAGAAGAAACTAAAAACTACGATTTAAAGGAACTTGTTTATTGAGTTAATTTCACTCATCAAATAGACTTTTACATCTAGTTGGAGTCATAAATTTGTTCTCTAACGAGGACTTTATGTTCTGTGTGTTTGACTGCATCAAAGATATTCCTGAAAATTTGCTAATTCCACCATTTCAGCCTTTAACCTGACCATTTTTCTCTATAAACCAATCAGCCCATGTTCTGTAATTGGATTAAAAAAAATCTGCTACAAGTAAGAGAAATTGATGGTACTATATACACATGTTTTGAAATCGAAATGATGAAAGGCAGTTGCATTTCCATTTTTCAATTGACATCAGTAGGGGACAATGGTCACTGGTATCTCTGTTTGGCTTTTGTATGCAAATGGCCAAGATTACATCCATAGCCAAGTAAATTGAAATCCTTGAAAACATGCATCCTCTAGATTGCAAGTCAAAGCTTCTGAGATATCCTCCACATCCCTCAAGTTAGGAGGATTACCGCTAAATCTTTCTTTAACTGATAATAGGAATTTAAAATCCCCCCCCAACAGCTTTCAATCCATCCCAGGGATACATCTATTCCTACCTTGTAGATTTAGCATAAACCGTAGTTAGATAAAAAAGGACAGGGGCAAGCTGGGTTTGCACCTCCATATATTTCTTTCAAAGCTTTTGTTGTTTACAAGAAAGCAAGCAACAAACATTTTCAGCAATGGATAGACTTCCAGACTGTGAAGTCAATTATGTACCTCTTACTCTACTCACTTTTTGAAAAGAGCCTCTGTGATTTACCCTACCCATACCTCTAAAATATATGGTCATGTCCGGTTCATTTGGAAGCACACTTATGAGTATGTTTTCAAGAATATTCTCATAAGTATTTTCATATATACATGCAAAAAACATTCTACGTGGCATGCTGAGTTGCATTTTCTATTTTTGTTCATATTTCTCGGTAAACTAATTGTTCCAGAAATTTTCACGCTCATATAGGTATCCTTTTCGGCACGACACTTAATGAAATGCACTTTGTAGTACCAATGGCGCAAGCTGCGCCAAATTCCATCAACAGAAGGATAGATGCTAATAACATTGCTACCATCCTCAGGAATTCCTAAACAAAGGTTTTCTTTATCGATTATGATTAGATGCCTCTTGTACGCGATGCTTTATGTATTCTGATGGCTAACTTGAAAAATTCTGATAGTTCAATGATATTGGTTGCTGTCGTTGATGTATTGACTCCCTGATCGTTGTTCGACTAGGCGAGCTCAAGTACAAGCAACTAATATTTCAAGGCAATCCAATAGATGATCCTGAAGAGAATAGTTATCAGTGGATCCAATTGCATTGAATTATACATCAGGGATAAGAGTGAATTAGCCTATATGAAATACGTGCAGGATAAAAACTATGCAAGTGCAATCAACATGAGCAGAAAATATGGAGGAATTGTGTATTTCATTCTCATTCCTTCCCTCTATATATATTTGTACAATTGGCCTTGCCTGTAAAACATTCACAAAAGAATATTCTAATAATTCTTATGTTGGTGGCTAAACTATTTTTAGCAAGATGTATAAAATTCATAATGGAAATCAAAAATGGAAATTTCAGCTGTAAAGTCCAGAAGATCCTTTCATTTTCTTTTCTTCCATATTCTTGTGAGCCCAACTTTTTTCTGGAAATACTAGTCCATGTTCACACTGCTGAATAGACAAATCATTTCTCCTCATCTGGAAGCCTCGTCAACAATTACCTTTCCGTTCATCATACTTTAACATAACCTATGTATTTATGGTCACTTCCTATGTTCCATTGCAATGGCTAGACATTGACTTGGGGTATTGCTGGCCGAGTAGGCACCAACTTGTACATATGTAAGATGACAGTCAAAGAAATGTACAAAAGTATAGCTTCAACCAAAGTGACACACGTGTTACGCCTACTGTTTCCCACATCCTCGTTGAAGCCAAGTCACACGAACAAATCCAAATAACTACTTTTCTGTTAATATTCACCGATTGTGTTCCATCACTGGCATTCCTTCTTGAGAAGACTGAAAAACTTGTATTTACTATGGAGCATGCCTATGGCATAACCAAAGCTAATGGACGTGCAATGGTGTGCGAGTGGAAGAGTGAGAATGAGTTGCCTAGGGAGGCACAGGTGAAGCTCAAAGCTACGCAAGAAATTAGTGTATTGACACTAGTGGATGCAGATGTAAAGGACCTAAAGACAATGTAAAGTGTGCAAAGACATGGTAAAACAATAGGTGACATTTTTCTCCGAGGAAATAACACCATGAAGGGATATTCGAAGGATGAAAAAGCAAACTCAAAGTCCTTTTTTAATAAATCGGTTCGCCAAGGGTGATGTTTGGGTGTTTCATCCTGTCTCATATTGTGAAATTAAAGATAGGTCCAAAAATATTCTTATCTCGAGGGTGGGGGAGAATTTTAGTAGTGTGGAAGTTGAGACAGTGCTCTAAAAACACTTTACTGAGCTGGAAACCTCAATTGTGGCCATGCCTCATCCGAGGTGGGGGGGAGTCCATTTTTATTTCATTAATCTCACAAAATACAAGAGGACACTTATATAAAATGTACACAAATCTATTCTAGGAAAGAATTACTAGTATTTCATAATTAGTGGAACAAGGAATAAAAAAGAATCCGATAATCTCTCTACTATAAATAGAAAAGAATCCATGTAATCTATACTAAAAAAATATATATGTTTACAACTCACGCCAACACTTCTGCTCAAGTTCGTGCATAGATGTGAGTTATAAAATACCCCACTTAAGAAAGCCTTTGTAAGTATATCGGCCAACTAATCTTCTAATTTTACAATTGAAAATTGAACTATCTTGGCCTCAAGTTTTTCCTTGATGAAATGCCAATTCACTTCAACATGTTTTGTGCGATCATGCTGAATTGGTTTTGTGCAATCTCAATAGCCGCTTTATTATTACAAGACATATTCATTGTAGAATCCAATGTTTCTTTTTGGTAATCTTTTTAACCAAAGAAGCTTACAAAGTCCTTTAACCATGCATCTAAACTCAGCCATTGCACTAGACAATGCAACTACCTTCTGTTTCATGTCTTTCAAGTGACTAGATTGTTTCCCAAGAATTTGAAATATCTTGATGTAGATTTTCTATCAGTAATACTTCCAACCCAGTCAACATCCATATATCCATCAATGTTTCGATGATTATGTTTCTTGAACATTAGTCATTTTCCTAGAGAAAATTCAAGTATCATAAAATTCGAAGCACTACATTCATGTGATCCTCACTCGAATTATGCATGAATTGACCTACCGATCTCATAGCATAAGCAATATCCGGCCATGTATGAGACAAGTAGATCTGTTTACCCACAAGGAGTCGATAAATTTCTTTGTTTGTGGTATTTTGTTCGAGTGTTATTCTAATCCATGATCCTGAACCATCAGCTTGTTTGTAGCCTTACAATCAAGTATTCATGTTTCAGCTAGCAAATCAAGTATGTATTTTCTTTGTGATAGAAATATACTTGACTTGACCAAGCTAATTTGATACCCAGAAAATATTTTAACCCCCAGGGATATTTTATGTCGAAATCAGTAGCTAGATGTCTCTACAAGCTAGAGATTTCCTTCTTGTCATTCTCTGATATTAAAATATCATCAATATATAGATTTAATATCTGTCATTGATGTTTCAAGAATAAAGTATGATCGTAAGTGCTCTGTTTGAAATCGTGCTTCCTCATAACCAGCTAAATCGCCCAAACTATACTCTAGGTGATTGCTTCAGTCGTGTAAGGCCTTCTACAATTTACAACCAACACTTATCAGAGGGTTTAGTTGTTTGCAAAATGGCCAATGATTGAGCGGCCTATTTTTCATTAACAATAGTATAATCTTCTATGAACTTTACTACATGTACAGAAGGAATGTACATATAGCAAGTGGCAAGCATTTATTGGGCCTTGGACAAAAAATAGCTTTGTGGTTGCCAATGCAGTGTATACACTTGTGTATCTGTCATCCCTTTTGTCAAAAGCTTATGTACAAAAAGCTTTATTAATCTTTTATTTGGTGTCTCAAGATAACATTTAGGCTGCTAGGGAAATTTTGAAAACATATGAGTTGGCTTCGGGTAAAAAGAGTTAACATGTTGAAGTCAGTCATGATATTTAGCCAAACACACCAAGGCCACACAACGTTATTTCTTGGATTCCTTTGGACTCAAACACATAAAAGCACACAGTAAATATCTTTGTTTGCCATCGTTCATTGGGCAACACAAGAGGATAATCTTTGGAGGGGAATAAGGTTATTGTTAAAGCAACGGTACAACTAATTTTGATGTATAATATCCGTGTGTTCCACCTACCTCAAAGTTTATGAGATGAGCTCAATCGACAATCCTCTTCTTTTTGGAGGGGTCAAAGACTCAAAAAGGTTGGATAAAAAATTGTCATGTGGTGCTATATGCCAACTTACAAATTCATGATGGGTTGCATTTCAGAATTGATTCATTTAACCAAGAGCTTGTTGCTAAGTAGGTTTGGTGCATTATCGCAAACCTATCACCCATATCAACTTACATATTATGTGGGCAATGTTTTACATTGTTCATTAATGCATGTTAAAGTATATTATGTGGTCTTTATGTGATCGTAAACTTATCTGAAATTGGGTACGGGGGTTCGGGATGGTATAGTATCACTTCCTTTACCTCTCCCTTGCTTCTCGTGCATATTATTTCTTACCAACCACGCCTTTGTATGATAACTGCCTTGCCAATGTGGCAGATTTAATGATTCCAGGTGGCCACTAGAATAGGCAGGTTATTGGGAGGTTTTTTCATGCTGGCTGAG
The DNA here is from genome assembly GCA_903798405.1 of Fraxinus platypoda. Classification (NCBI taxonomy): domain Eukaryota; kingdom Viridiplantae; phylum Streptophyta; class Magnoliopsida; order Lamiales; family Oleaceae; genus Fraxinus; species Fraxinus platypoda. The sequence continues at coordinate 4,903 of CAIGRT010135340.1, forward strand.
TGTTCTTGAGAACCCAAAATGGCATTTCAATTGAAAGGGGATATACGGTTACACTCCACTCATTTTTAGTCAAAATCAAGAAAATTATTTGGTCAAAGTCAAAGTCAAAGTCAATAAGGACTTGAGTTGAACAAATAATTTTCATGGGACTTAAATTGTAATTACAAGTATTTGAAGGCTAGAAATGATATAATAAAGGAATCTAGGGATTTAGTATCTATTATTGAAATATTAAGGATTAGATGTTGTCTTGTATGAAGAGGGGTGACTTAACTTGCAATTAATCAATAGTTATTCATTTAACTTTAGACCTATTCATTCACTCTCTCATTTTTTGTGGGGACAAAAATCGAAGGGAGAAGCAAAGAACGAAACCATAGAAGAAAAATGAAGAAAGGTAAAAATGAAGTGAAAAGGAAAAAAGACGGAAGAGGTAAGTTCCAATTTTACAAGGTTAGGTTCTTAATTTCTTAAATCCTTCCTCTAATTTAGATAGGTAAGTATAAGAATGTGAAATTATTTCTTTTAGGGTTTATGGAATTTTTTTAAAAATTTCGAAGTTAGCAAGAATTAGGTTTTATTGATGTATATTCGAGGTTTTAAATAAGAATATAGCAAAGAAATATTATTTGAAAATTGGAGTTGAAGAAAGTGGAACTTTGAAATGAGTGCGTGAAATAAAGACATAATCTTTGATTTTCTTGTGATTATATGATGCTAAACACTTAAATTAAGGATTTGAGATTAGAATTCTCCATTTTTAAAACAATTTTCGAGCTATTGTAATACAAGTGCTGTTTTTGAAATTTTGCCTAGAAAAGTGTTGTTTTGTCGATGATTTTGGTAATGGTTTTCCATGTACAGAAACTGGTGACACAATTCAATACTCTGGAATTTTATTGCTTTTTTGTCAAATCTTTAATTTTTAGATTTTAAATGTTTGAATGAAATTATATGATAAATTTTGAAGGCTAGGTATTGGATTAAATTTTGTATACGGGGTCGTATAAGGTAGTGACTTTAGGAAAGTATGAGTGATTAATGAATTTGATATGTGTGGTGATTAGTTGGCAAATAATTAAAGGGAGGAAAAGTTAAGAGAAATAGAGATACAAGAATAAATACAGAAGTTAAGGAATTACATGGTGGATTTGGATTAATTTACTTGTCAAGTTTTAATTTGAGTTATTATATCGTTATTTTAGGTAGTAGTGACGTGAAAGTTTGGAAATGCTCGTCAATTTAACAAGATTGCTATCCATAGATATGTGAGTGAAAAAACTTAAATATTTTCAAGTATTGATAAACTAATTATACCATTACGTTACGTGATATTATGTAAATTATTTCAATTACTATTATACGTTTTATGCAATTATGTAAATTATTTGTCCAATTACATGATTATTGTGGAAATATTCTTTCATTATGATATATTTGAAATTTCAAAGATTGTATGTAGATTATTTGTGAATTAGAATTTGAGACATGTTTTATTCACCACTACTAGGGTATCGAGGCATGCGATTGATCACAAGTGAGACTTCTCAGATGATCGCAAGGGTAGTTAGAGGAAGTGCTTTTGGTAATCACGCGAGGATTGATCACTTGATTGTGCCATTTTGCTATGGTAATTATTGATACCTCGGGTGGGATACTTGCTAGGTGATCATGGGGTACCTCTAGTGGTCAAAGGAGGATCGTCCACTCGGCTGTGATATTGTGATTATTAGCACCTCGAGTGGGATACTTCTTGGGTGATCATGAAGGCAATTAGGGGATGTACCTCTGATGATCACGGAAGAATGGTCAACTAGATTGTGTCCAGTTGATTATTGATTACTGATGTTGATACTGCGCAGAGCTCTATTTGGTGCCTAATAGGTGTGTAAAGAGCCCGATAAAAATGAAAGTTTTAAATAGAAATATTTCGAGTTTACATTGATGATTTTATCATGACTACAAGATGATATTTTTCAGTAGTACAAGCATGATTCATATCTTGATTATTATTATTATACGTTGTTATATCGTGATCTATTTAAGTTCTGTAAACTCGATTTTTGATAAATATTTATACATGAGAAAATATAGTAATTATTTTCGAACTTCTCCACTTTCTGAGCTATCAGCTCATTTATTTTTCCACGATTTTTCTTACAGATAGCAATTGATTCTTAATAGCTTGAGGAGCCTGATAATTTCAAAGTTATATCCATACGACATATTGAGTGATACGATTCATTTGATAAAACACGAAGTAATTATTTTGGGTCAATTGCATATTTTTTCATAAGCATATGATTTTGGCGCATTTTTAGTCAACCTTGATCGTAGATCTAACATTTAGTCAGCATCTATCATCGTTGCACGTCACGTTTCGAGTCCACTATGATGATCCGGGACGTTTCGTGTGATATACACAGTTAAATTTGGATACCACCTAGCCTTTGTTGGGAATTGAGATCAATTCCTCAATTCGTAGGAAGACATAAAATATAAAGAGATATAGAAAAACAACATGATGAATGACATATCTTATTCTTTGATGTTCTTAATTAATTGTGCAAAAAAAAAAATTATCACATTTTTTATGGAAGATGTGGAACAGCACTTCTTATATCTTTGAAACAACTAAGTTCCTATTTGGTTCAGCTACAGAAGTTGAATAAAATTTAAGTCAAACCCACAATTAATTTAAGTCACACATTTGATAAGTCTCATAACTTTTCAACCATATATTCCATTAACTTTTGTCAAAATCTTCTGAAAAATGATTTTTATGTAAACCAAACGGGGGCTAAAAGAAATATGTTGATTGTCACTTAGTAATTATCCTTTTCTTGGTCTTCTGCTGGGGCAAATATTAGGAGCCTGTTTGGTGGTGAAGCACTTTCAGAAAAGTCAAAATTAAGAGCCTGTTTGGTGGTGATTTTGAAAATCAATTCTCAATCAATTCTCATTTTCAACCACACATTCTTCAATAAAATAATATTTTCCATCACATCAATACTTTTTTCTTCCTTTTCAACCACACATTTCCCATCATATCACTATTCAAAAATCAATTCTTCCCCCAAAAATCCCTACCAAACACACTGGATCCATCAACTGCATTACTCTTAAATTCTATACATCTAATATTTTCATTCAAAATGGTTACTTTCAAAGAAAAGGATATCAAAATTATGATGTGTAATAAAATATAATGCATAACTCATGAAGATATGGTTAAAATTAACAAACAGTTGTGCACATGATTTTAATAAGCATGTACAAATAGTTGAATAAAAGTTCATTACAACTAGGATGAACATATGAAACGCTGACCCACCGAAATTGATTGAGCGAAACGGACTACAATTGGTTTTTGATAGTTTTTCGGTTGGGTCGGGTAGACTTAAGTCCAAAGTTGGTGAGTCTGTTTGGATTTCAAGTTTTGCAATCAACTTGATTCAATCCAAACTGACCTCACACACAATTAAACCAATTTTCTTTCTAAGATTCAATCGTTAAACCTAAATCAAAACCTAAAAATGATAAGACGCAAAAATTAGAAACGATCCTATCTCTCTTTCACCCATTGATCTGCCTCATCGGCCCGCTCCCCGTCACACTCATGCATTCTTTGGTTTGTTATTTGAAAATTATATACTATACGCGTTTCTCATCCTATTCTTTCTAGTGAAATATTGCTTCATCCCTTTTTTGGACTAATCTGTTTCTAATGCAATAGTTAGAATTTCGAATTTCTAGTTTTGAGTTCAAATGTCTAACAAAAAAAATCTGATCCAAACATCAAATTGCAAACCCAAATCTATCCAATTACCAAAGCAATTACCAACATGTAAAAAGACCGTTAATTTCAAATATGGATCAAGATTCCAAACAGTAGTAGGTAATCTGACATCAATATTTTTTTTACCCTTTTAACGGCTACATTCATTGTTTGTCTCTGTCAACTATTCAAATTTAACTTTATGATATTTTTAAAAGGTTCAATTTCAAAATTGGTCCTCAATCTATTGACTTAGGAGCAAATTGGTATTAAACTTTTAAAAGTTGAAAAATATGGTCTATAATATTTATTATAATTGCACAATTAATCTCCAAAAACCGAAAGCGTTAGATATATTCCTAAATTATCAAAATGGATTTCTAAGATATATTCCTCAATATAAATTTCTAGGCATCAACTTAAGTTAATAAGTAACTACTCGATGGGTTGAGTCAGGAACGGATTCAGTACCGGATACAAGTCGGGCTAATATGTAAAAAACAAAAAAATAATTACACAAAATTTTGTTTTGCTTAAAAAAAAAAAAAAATCTACCAAAAAAAATTCAGTGAGCTGAAGACTAAATCAAGCTACAGCCCGGCCCAGTCCCCTACATCCATCCCTAGGTTGAGTAGAGTCGATTTGCACTTAGTACCCGTGTTGGGCTAGGCTCATTGGTCAACAAGCCAAGGTTAGAAGAGCTTGCATATCAAAAGGAGAGATTGATTGGTATAGGGTCGCGCCTTAATATGTTGCATTTTTGTAGCTTGCGGCATACATTTTGCTGGATGTTGACTTAACATCGAGCCAACTTGCAAAGCAGCCTTACTTAGCTTGAGCATGGTTCGCAAGGCTAATCCTAAGCCCAAGTCGTTGATGGTCCCATGCTTTGCGAGCTGCTCGGCTTGATCACCATGACGGTTAAAAAGTAAAAGTAACTTCACAAAATTAAACATATAAATATATGTTAGTATTTAGAGCATGTCTGGTTGGGATTATTCAGATTTTAAGTATTAATGTTACTGTTAAAGTCCACTGGTGGGCCCCTCTTCTCTCACAAGCAGTCAAAAAAGGCTGCTGAAATGATATGTAACGGCCACAAAAATGATTTTAATTGGGTGAAAAAGTTTCACCAGACATGCTCTTAATACACAGTAACAGTTTTCGTCATTTGGGATAGATTGAGAAATTATATCTAAATACTGGAGACCAACTAACTACGATTTAAATGTAGCGATGCAATTCAATACTGGAGCAATAACCTAGGGACCAGTGGTGAAATTTACTCTTTAAAATGTAATGGTTTTCTTGAACACTGCACCCCTTTCTCTCTTCAAGCCCCTTGTCTGTTTCTTTTTCCTTCCGTTACAAATTCAAGAACTTAAATTTTCCTCCTATTTTTCTGTGATTTTGCCATTTTCTTCTATTGAAGCTTTGGAAAATGGGTGGTTGTTTAAGCAAGAAGAGCACTAGTGCTTCTTCTCCTAATGCACTTCTAAAGCCACCTGAAGAAGTTAAATCTGATACCCATGTGGAGAAGAAGAAGGCAGAAGAAGAATCTGTAAAGAAAGAGATTTTTATCATAAAACACAGGAAGAGCCATGAAATCGAAAGGCGGTTTGAAGATGAAGAAAGCAAAGCCAAGAATGGTGAATTGGTGAATAGTTATGGGATTATGGGAGCAGCACCAGTGAGGACTTCAAGTTGCACAAAAGAAGAGTTGGATGCCATTTTAATACAATGTGGTAGGCTTAGCCGGAGTTCATCTACAGGGAAGGCTGCAATTTCGGGTTCCGTTGGATCGTCTGAAAACGGGAGAAAATGTATTGGTTCTAAGAGGAGTTTTGATTTTGACAATGAGAATGGTAGGGAGGGACGAAGTACTGATGATAAAACTTTTGTTAATGGTGATGATGGTGGAATGGTAGGAGAGAGAGAGAGCCGCCATAGACGCCGACCCAGCCATGCTGCGGAGGCTGGGTCCTCATCTCAGGGGGGGAGGAGGAGGAGGACGCCGAGTAGAGAAAGGGACCAGGCGGAGCAGAAGCCACGGTCGGGCAGTAGAGAAAGAGGCGGTAGTGGCAGTGGTGGAAGGAGGGTCAGTAGATCTCCTGGTCGAAGATCTGAATCTCCAATTACTAGTTCTAGTAGTGTTAATTCCTCGTCTGCCAATGCGAATGGCGATAGAGGCAGCCGGCCTGGTAAAATGGTTTCGGTACCTGCTACTGTTTCGTCTTTGGCAATGGATAAGAGTAATAATGCTGGTGGTGGTGAGCCTAATTCAACTACTGCAGTTAAAAGGATCCAAGTGAAGAGGAATGTGGGTGCTGATGGAGCTGCTGGTTCGAGGACTAGTGCATCTCCTCGTGCGCAATCCCCAGCAAGGGCAAATGCTCGAGTTTGTAATGAGAATCAGAACATTAATTCGGGTCAGAACCAGCAGCAGCTAGTGTCCTTGAGCCGAAGCAATTCAAGGAAGGCAGAGCATTCTCCTTACAGAAGAAATCCCCTCGGTGAAATCGACACCAATGTCATTGTGGAACACATGCCCTCTTCGCCTGGAATTAAGACAAAGAACAACATTCTGTCACAGGTATGCACATTTTGAGCCCTAACTGGTTTTATAAAGATTTGCTCATTTTGTGTTGGTTCACTTCTTGATTGAATTGACGTATGGATAATTCTGTGTATAGTCAACAAAAATCGTATTGCTTCTGATACAACTATAAAGTTAAGTGTGTAGTACCATCAATCAAATGTCGTGCACACTATACGTTCAAGATCAAAAAATTGTAGTGAAAGCGAGTTGTAAAACTGGATGTTGATGGAAAAGAAAGAGATGATTGTGAAATGAATGAGTTACTTTCTCTCAGTGAGTGCTGCTTGATATTGATGTCGATTTCACAGAGGGGGTCGATATACTAAAAAATCTTTGGGTGCATTACCACTTTTGTAGGATGTCCATTTTTCGCATTCTCAGTGAGTAATCATTCTCTCAGTCAAATTTACTAATGAATGCTTAGACAACCTTAAACTTATGGTGGGATCTATCAATTTTGGTTCAAGATGATTGCCTAGGCATGACTCTCTATGGAATGGCTAATAAACAGATTAAAATGCTTAGGTTGCACAATGGTTGAGTTTATATATATATATATATATTTTTTTTAATAATCGTGTGTGTCCGGACCAACTTGTACGCACCTCGACTAATCCCGCGAGGCCCTAAAGTTTACGGCATGATACTCACCTCAGTAGCCCGGGACTCGAACTGGTGACCATTTGGGAGCAAATCCAAGACCTGACCAATTGAGCAACCCCTCAAAGTTTGGTTGAGTTGTAACTAGACTGGTAGTACTTGAACAAGATTATTATGTTCTTAATAATATTCGATTCTTTATAGTCTATTCTATTAAATATGCATAAAACTTTTTTCAGTTCTTTATGATTACATAATGCTGGCATAAATTGATTTCATTTTGGAATAATACAGGCTCCTGTGCAGAAGCCAAATGCTGATAATAACAGAAGGGCAAAGAACAAACCTGATAACAGTTTAACGAATGTGAATTGCAAAGCCAAGGAGAGGCCACAGCTGATGGCTGAAGAAACTACAGGAGCATATGGACTTGCAAGTAGTGTTGCACTGAATGTCGTTACTTCAGGAACCGAACAACTCAAACCCCTTGCGAAAACTAGAAGCAGATCCTCTCGGTTATCTCGAGACCTCGACATCAAACTTGAAGAGCTGTCTAATCCTACTCCATCCTATACTGCACTATTGCTAGAAGACATTCATAACTTCCACCAAACAAATAATACGCCCCCTACCTTTTCTTTCCCACCATGTTTGACTAAAGCCTGTTCTATCCTTGAAGCAGTTGCTGACCTCAACTCCACTACTAGTTCAAATTTGTCCAGTACTTTCTCAGACGAAAGAAGAAGAAACCCAGTATCAGAGAAATTTACTAAGCGTGATGGAAAGGACCCCATTGTGGAATCGGAGGTGGCCATTTATGATGATTTAATGGAGCCAAGCTTTCAAAAATATGTGACTGTGAGGGATACTGTGGGAGGAGAATCAGAACAGCAGGAATCCTCTGGCAGCAACAGTTTTATTAGCAGGGAACGACACCAGGATTCTTCTTCGTGGGAACCTAATTCAGCTGATTCAACTGACGGCTGGAATTCCTCCAGGTCTAATAGCAGGCAGACTGATCGAAGTTCACTGGGATTTCAGAGGCATGCCGTATCTGAAACAACCCAAGATGTCGACTTTACTGGAAAAAACCTGAGCACAAAGAAGACGGATTTTGATTATCCACTGAAATTGGAACGAAAGGTCACATAACGCCTGCAACTGCTGTTTCAACCTAAATGTTTGTATTCTCTTATTTCAGCAATGTTTTCATTGACAAGTCTGTGTTTATATGGTTGCGTAACTTGCAATCTGTGCTGAGACAATTTCATTACCTTTTAACTCAAAATTTTCGAAGTTTATTGGATTGGAACAATGTTTATTTTTTGAGCCGAATTGTATTTTTGGTTGCTAACTACAACCTTTGCTATGGTTCAATTATTCACTGGATAGTTTGGTTGATAACTAGCTTGTAAATGAGAATGGCTAAATCATTAGTTTTGAGTTACATCTTGAGCAAGCACAGCATATAAACAAAAATTACTGTAGGAATAGAGGAATGCAAGTAAGCAACTGTACATAAAATATATTTACAAGCATGTTTTGTTTGGTAGCTGAAATAATGTCCATTGCACGGTATGAAGCTGCATGATACTGCATGAATATACCTTATAAGTACCACATCAATTCGAAAAATAAACTGATCTCTTTTAGCACTGTAGATAAGCAGTATGGCTGGCAGCGCCTAAAAAATGGAGGTACATAGAAGCGCCAAATGTTATCTTTTGAGCTTCTCCGATTCTCACTAATAGCAAGATAATCAACTTCTTTGGGATTCAAAAGTGAAAGAGGTATTAGAGTTGTCTAAGATTAATAGTTTATTATGTATTTGGTTATTCGAAAAATGCATGATATTTTCTTGAAAAAGTAGAGGTTGTCACATGTTCAGTGATATCAGACCACAATGTTTGATAAAATCTTATCAATTTGACTAGTTTATTAGCGCATATCCATCGTGAGGTTGCCTTGTAAGTACATTTATGCCTGTATTCCATATTCCTCGTAAAGGCTACAATGGCCACCTTATGTTCTTTGTCCACATAATATTAGCCACCATCCTTTCTAACTTCTTTCCTCTATTTTCGGCAATGAACAACTCTTTGATGTGCTCTCATTACATTAGATTTCCAATATGCTCATGATCATCATGCTTATTCACAAGTCTCGTGTGGTGACTTTCTATTTTTGCATGTAGAATAGAATTTGAAATTGTTTCCTCTATATTATACAGAAGTTGGTTTGCATTTCCATGTCAAAAGAGAAATAATCAGCTACAATCTTTGTTCACCTCTATATAGAAACTGCCCTTTATACGAATAAATCCATTTGCGGTAACCTACGGGTTTGGAGATGAAATCTTTGTCAACTAACGGTCCTATGGATGAAAACCTTTCAAAGGTCGTTCGTGCACACATTTATTAAAAGGTTAATGTAAGTGATAAGATTATAAGGTATGTGATCTGGCGGCACATATTTTGGAAGGTTTAGAACTTGTGTAGTTAATTTTTTTAAACTTTTTGATATACTTGAACAAACTCTTTACTTTTTGCTCTTTATTTTACTTTTTTTCCACAATCATTTATTGTTTACCCTCATGATTCAATTTATATCTTCTATATATTAAAAGTGTCTATATAACGGAATTTCTTGTTTTTTAACGGAAAAACTAACGGAATTTGTTGTTTTAACGGATTATGTAACAGAA
>CAIGRT010135345.1:0-11159 GCA_903798405.1 Fraxinus platypoda
GAGTTAGAAAAATCTAATTAAGGTCTAAAGGATAGTCCTTGTGAGAACAATAATCCGGACTAAAAGGTCAACTATATTACTTGTTACGATATCGTACACTTACGATATAAAAAAAACACAACACAAAGCTACCTGAGGCTTGGAAAGAAGGGGGTTCAGTTGAAACAGACAAGATGGGAACACCCTACTAAATTGGAAAATAGAAGATGCCCTTGATCGGGCGACATAAAAGGAACAACTTTTTCACCTGATGTTGGAGGTCAAACAAAAAGGCATCTTAAAATGTTGGTTAGCAGGACGACCTCGATTGCAGTGTGTAAATATGACAAAATAGTCAATACCTAAAAGACCTCAAGAGATGGTTACTTGGTCTTCCTGAGCCAAACTAGAAAGTAATAATTTAAGGCACGGAGAGCATTTGCGGCCAGAGGGAAAGATTGTAAGTGTTGAAAAAATTGACTAAGAAGAGGTGAAGGGAAAATCTAAGACCTGCCTTTAGACTATCTTTGTAAAGTGCCACCTCTTCTTATTGTCCTAAAGGGAGTCGTTCGTGAGGCTCAAGGGTCCAATACACGCGGTCTGTAAATAGAAAGAAGTCTTTAAAGTCCCAAACAATTTTATCTCATTGTAACTTGTAAGAGAATCGGGAATAGTATGCAATATCGAGGCAACTGGGAGTCTACCCTCTCGCTGCCGCGTCAGAATATGTAATCCAACGTCCCAAGTGTACTACTCCGATTCTAGTAGGTCCACTTATTATTGATTATGATGTTGCAAGATGCTCGAATTCTAGTTGGTCCAATTCCTTGGACGCGATGAGAAAACTGCTAAAAATCGATTAATACCATTTCTATTTTGAAAAATTAAATTGCAAGACACTTGTATTCTTTTAGTAGGCTAGTGATTAAATATGAGGGGAATTCAGTATTTAACAAAAACCTTGGGGCCTTACTGCGGAAAGTGCTATATAGGGAGTGTTACTAAGGGATCTTATCTTTTGTTAGTTTGTTCATACTGTTAACTCTTGTTGCATAGCCTTTTCAATGGATTGTTCTATCACAAGCTCACAGTACTAGAGTAATGGAATTTATTGATCTGAATAATTATATTTCTGAGAAAAATAATTGAACATCTGTATCTCCTACAAATACACAATTTAAGTGTATCCTACTGGTGTGATAATGTAGGTAAGATTTTTGAGATTGATTCGACTGGAATTAGTAGCTTGGGAGGTCACAGTTGAAGCAGGTTCCACTGTGTAAATTGGTTTGCAACCGAGCATGGGCGAATGCCCTTCAGCAGCTGGTTTTGGTGGCGATGGAATTTCGAGTTTTTCTTTCACAGTTTTTCCAGTCAATCAATTTAGCTCGCTTACTTGTATTCTTATGAGTTCCCAGGTTTTGTAAATATCAAATTACCTAGCTTTTGTCATAGTCTGGTGATAGAGATGGAATTACCACATTCACTTAATTAGGCTCTTAGTCTTGTGCCTGTAATATGATTTCACTTGGCTTATTGCAATTTTATGCTCTCTTTTTTCTTCTTTCAGCCCTTCACAGCAGTCGTTTCTTTATTTAGGTATATAGAAACAGTAGCAATTCATTTATGTGAATTAGTAATTTCAACATTGGTTGATTACAACAAAAATATCTGAGTATTTTGTGATGATGACAGGTTATTGAACTTTTTTTCCTTTTGCTTTTGAATCAATCTTCTGAACTCCTATGTATTCTCTCACATCTATTTGACACGATAGTTTTTGGAGCACAATGGAAATTATCTTAATAGCCTTCATGATTATACTTTGGATAGTTCAAAATGGTTATGAACAGGTTATCTAGTTACTATAATTTCAGACACTGAACTTTGGCCATTGATATTTATTCAATTGTGGAGAATTCTCAGTCTGTGAAATATATAACTAGGCCTGTGCTGGATTTGGACAGCAATCTCTTGAGGATGTTAACTTTAACTTCCGAACTTCTGGAAAAAAAAAATATTCGTTTGGCAGGGAAATTGAGGATTTATGAAGAATGATTTCAGTACGGTGGATGCTCGTTACAAGCACACATCTCTGTACAGTGACATGTTTGAAATGTTAAATTAAACAAGTTTCTTAATTAAGTCTTCCAATTCAACATATCAAACATGTTCTTCGCATTACCTATGGATTGGATCTATGCTCGCAATTCTAGTGTCCATCAAAACGTCTTCGTGCAGGCTGAATAACAAAATTTGAGTGGGCACAGTAAAAATGAGGGTAGGAAAAACGGTGTTTCTTCTTTGCAACCATACTTCTTGTGATGATCATCTACCAGCCCATTCATTATCCAGTAGACAAAGTTACACCGAGACCGTAATCAAGCCAAGGCTTGTGCTCTGTTAGCAAAGCTGCGAGCCTACTTAAATGCCTTACACTCACCATGCCTAATCTACTAAAAGAGGGCTTACAGCAAGCTTTCCCCCTTCGTTTGTTGTGGACCGTGCCTCACCGCAGGCACTGAATGCTCAAGAGTCATCTCCAAGGATAGAGTAATTTGAGATGATATCACTATGCACAGCAGAAAACCAGTTACCTTCCTCACCAAGATGATAAATCACACTCACTGCATCTCAAATATTCGAGATTCTTACTGGAGACAACACTGAGACAGTTTCAGCAACGAGTGATTCACATTAGTTGCATTCTGTTCTTTGTAAGCAGTGGGATGTTTATGCTTTTAGGACATTCAATCATGGTCCCTTACCATTGAAATGATTTGTTGGGATGCTGAAGAAGATCTTGAAGATTTGATTTTATTTGGAAGAAAACGCTTATCTAATCACTTCACTTACAAAGCATGCAATACATTTCATTTCGTTTGGTACAAAAAATACAGCCAAGTTCACGGAAATTTTGCCTGTCGTACAGGTGAACTTGTATATTCAAACTGCAGAAACGCTGCTTATGCTGCTTGTCCTCTGCAGGACCTATAAGTCTTCAAAAATATATTCACCCTACCCCTACCCCTACAAAATCTTCCTCTCATTATTCACCATCACTAGCTATACATACAAACAGGAATCGTTGCATTTTCGTTTCTCAATCTTACGCAATAGTTCTTCAAAATTTTTATAAGAAAATCAAATCCTTGAATGGCTGGTCCAATGATCTGTTATAACACGTTTTGATAACTAGGCCGTCTGCTACACCATTTCTCTACAAGTTTGAACTTCTTGTGCTGCTATGGGAATTGTCGAGAGGAAAACAGGTTTCTTCCCCACCAGTGCTCCACAAGAAATTGGCATATCTAGAAGCATAATAAGAATTCTCAGGTTCGGCAGCCAATGCCTGAAGAAATCTTTCTTCAGCTGCCCAGAAGTCCCTCTTTACTGTCCATAAAAAGTTGGCATACTGGTTCAGGGACTCTGCATCTGGTGGCAACACTTGAACTACCCGTTTGAAGCACTCCTCGGCCCTGTTAAAATCAGTATAAAGTTAAACGTAAATTGAGGGCAAACAAAAATCAGGTCCAAAGAAATTATGTAAAGCAAAATCATCTACAATAAAAAGCAGCATATACTATACTAAATTGACAATATGTGTTTAATATAACATATGCATCTCAACTCTATTGGAACACTACAGTGGTTATGCTAAAACCAGCTTTATACATTTTACGAGTAAAGAAAGACAGAGAAGCCTAATGACATCAATCAAAATAGAGCATGCATGCAGATTTGTCTAATTACCTCGCATAATCACGTGCAACAAGGTGCAAGAATTGAGCATAGTTGCAAAGTAAAAGTGGGTTATTTGGCTCCCGAGACAAGTTCATCTGGTAAAAAAAATCAGTCCTAAGATAGTCCTCGTATTCATCAGATTCGAGCTCCACAAACACCGGGGAAACAAAATGTTGCATCATGTCGTGATCAAGAACCTCATCCGTCAAACTCGATTGCATCTTTGTAGCATCATCTACCATGGAATCCCACAAGTTCACCTCTTCTGCACTTCTCAAATCATGCTCACTGCTCCCTGGTGAATTGCCAATTTCCATGTTTCCACCAACTTTTCCTACATCTCTATCTTCCTTAACCAAAATTGTGTCCATTGATGTTTCAATTTGTGGATAATGTCCGGTTTGCTGTTCTTCAATTAATAATCCACAGGATGCTGCAAAAGAAACATTATGGGACGCAGAGCAGACACTAAAATTTGCTAAAAGGACCATTACATAGATCATCAAAGATGGAGTTCTTGACAACACTTGTTGAAACAGCCATACAAATGATGGATGCATTTCTTTCTGGACCTTACCCTTAATCATCTCTAAATCTTCAAGGCATAACTCTTCTCTAGTCCGTAATGCATAGCTCTGTAACTCGACTATGATGCTTACCATTGAAGCAAAGGCCTTTTTCATTGCCGACTCTTCAGAATCAATAAAGCCCTCATCCCGTCGCAATTTCTTCTTTATCATCCTCAAGGATACGGGAAGATCAAAACTCTTTGCCTTGTGTTCAATAATTGCCCGTATAACAGCCTCCCGTTCTGGCCAAACCGGTGGATCTGGCCTTATACCGAGCATTATAGGCTCCAATAAATAAAATTGAGATGGGGAAAACGACTTTTCATCCATTCCATATCTATTATCAAAAGAGTTTCTTTCCAGTATTGTGCAATGCTGCTTGTTTTCTTGATGTCCTTCATTCTCTCCACCAAACCCTACCCCAAATCCTTTACCTAATCGATCTTCGTGAAAAATTTCATCCAAATTAGACCAGCAAGATCGCGTAATGGTAATTGTATGATCTCTTGAGAGAGTCTTCTTGAAAATACGAGACTTGTTGGAAAATTGAATCCTTCCGCATTTTTTAGTGGAAGAAGATGGGATAAAGAGGGATAATTGGAATGAAGAAGGAGTAAAGGCTTGAAGGACTCGGTGTGGAAATTCTACAACAGCGTTTAGCGTCATGGTTTGTCAAACCCAGAGAAAGGCTAAACAGGCTAGTAATGAAAAAGAAATAGCAAAAGACCAATGGCTGAGCAAGAAGAAAGGTGGGTGGTTAAAAATAGGGAAAATAAGAAATAGTCAGAATTTGATAACAGAAACCCCGTGGAAAATGGATTCTTAAAATCCCCGAAAAAGGAAAAAGAAAAACACTGGTTCTTGTTGAAGCTAACACAAAAACACAAACACTGCAAAATGGCTTCTTCCCTTTTTATTTTCTCATTCTCTTTCATACAATAAATATTCCAAGTTCTAACACAATAATCAAATTCTTGTTCAACTAAACAGGAATTTTTATCAGATAAATGTTAAATTTTAAACAAACCCAACTGTTGCTTGTCTATGTCTTGATCAAATTGATGATTATCCATACTCAAGCCCTTTAGTCCCAAAACAAACATAAAACCGAAAACCAGGGAAATTTCAAGAAATCCTTCAACGTACCAGGGTCTCCTCAAGGCAGAGAGTCTGTAAAATTGCAGATTTTAGCTTAGTTCTTAGAACGTTCTGTTGATGATATTTTCGAAAAAGAAAATAATATTTTATTTTTTAGAGAGAGGAGAGAGAGAATAGAAGATAACTATGAGAAGATGACGAGCTGCATGCACTTTTGGACCATTATCGTATCGTACGATGAGTTGCAGAAGAGACCAAAACACGTGTACGTCAAACAGACCCAAGCCCATCAAGATCTTTTCCTTCTTCTAGAATCTAGATATCCATTAAAATTTTAGAAATAAAATAAGGGGGCCGTCGCCGTTCACAGTTCACTTGCTCTTGCTTTGTAATTGTGATTCTTTTGATTATATATTTTAAAATAGTGATTTTTTTAAGTATGTGTGGTTAAAAATAAAGGAAAAATTTTGAATTTATACGTAATATTATTTTGTTAGAGATTATATGATTAAAAATGAGAGAGATAAAAATACATTTTAGATCAAATGAATGCCAAACATGGGTTAAACATATTTACATTTTAATAAAATTGCATAAAAGATTCGTAATTTTTACACATTATCACATTGATGTCTCAATTTTTTTTGTCGATTGTATTACACGTACATTATCACTTACTGATTTCTTTACTAATAGATGATGTGATAAGATTTGATTGATTCAAAATTGGATCGATCAAATAAAAAAATTCCCCCTACTTTTTTTTTGACACCCCATCAATCTGTAAAAGATTATGTATAGGGTAATTAACACATAACGTCCCCCACCTTTCACTGTTATTGTGGAAAACATCATTACCTTTCATTTTTTAGTATTTCACCTGATTTTCACATTTCATTGCGCAAAATGTCATTTTCATTCATTTTCTCAATTAAAAATCGTAAAATGAATATTATATCATTCTCTTTAAATAAAACAAAAGGAAAAAAGAAAAAATTAATTGCAATTATAGTCCCAATATTTTTTAAAGAGCGCAAATGAGTCTCAAATAAATTATTAAAAGAGTAATTAGCACGTAATGTCCATACCTTTCACTATTATTGCAAAAAAGTCAATACCTTTTATTTTATTTTTATATTTTCACCCTTAATTACACATTTAATTATGCAAACCATCATTTTTATCTATTTTCATGCAATTTCTCAATAAAAGCTGTGAAATGACAAATATACCATCTTATTTAAATAAAAAGCTAAACAATTAATTGCAACCATAGAAAACGAGTCTCCAATAAATTAATAAAAAAATTATTTTTTATATAAAAAAAAAAAATAAACAAACGAGTATCAATTAAATTTTATTTAAAAATTAAAAAAATTAAAAAGTGCAAACGAGTCTCAAATAAATTATTAAATAATTTGAAATAAAAAAATATTTAAATATGAGGATATATTCATTATTTCACAGTTTTTTATTGAGAAATTAGATAAAAATGATGATTTGCACAATCAAATGTGTAATTAAGGGTAAATATGCAAAAAAAAAAAAAAAAAGGTAAGGACATTTTTTGCAACAATGGTGAAAGGTATGGATATTATGTACTAATTGCCATTTTAATAATTTATTTACGACTGATATGCGCTTTTAAAAAAAATTTGGGACCATGGTTGCAATTATTTTTTTCTTTTTCTTTTATTTAAATAGAATAATATATTCGTCATTTCATAATTTTTAATTGAGAAAATAAATGAAAATGACATTTTGCGAAATGAAAAGTGAAAATGCCAAAAAATAAAAGGTATGAATGTTTTCCACAATAACAATGAAAGATGTGACGCTATGTGCTAATTAACCTTATGTATATGTGATATACAATAAGTATTCTCAAACTTTTTTTCATCACATTCTTATTCTTAAATTAACATAAATTGTTACTAATTATGATTTTTCTCCAAAATTTTCTTTAAAATAGAGTAAAAAGATTCATTTACCTTTTGAATAAGCAAAACAAATAATACTGTAAAAATACGATTAAATATTTAACCTCTTTTTAAACCATGTTAATAATATTTTTGGACGAAAATATGATTAAGGACAAGAATTTTTTTATTAATGAAATGTTAAAAATAAGAATATGATTAAAAAAAAAAAAATTAAGGATATAATTATGATATGAATAAGCTCCTATTTGGTACACATTCTCTCAAAATACGTTCTTTCAAAACTTATTTTCAACCACTCATTCTTTAATTAAATAATATTTTTCATCACATCAATAACTTTTCCTTATTTTTTTAACCACATATTTCTTATCATATCACTATTTAAAATACATTTTTTCTTCAATAGTATCCATCAAACACACATTTAATGTTAATGTTATATAATGTAATTAACGTGTGATGTATTTAAGTATTTTATAAAAAAAAAAAGTGGTGTCACACCTTTAATGTTTTTTTATGTCAACTGAAAAATTATTTTTTATCCGAACTAAACAAGGCCAAAACTTCTGTGCTTAAAGTAATCACAGGACACAAGATGGAATGAAAGTAATGGATAGATAGAAGGTAGAATTTTAGAACTACGACAATTTAATAATATAATTTCAAAATTAACAAATTTGTAAAACACTTTCAAATATCGATTAGTACATGACTGTGACATGTTCTGAAAATGATTATAACCTATAAATTGTATGAATTATCACTTAGTATGATGTCTAATTGTAACATAATCTATATGCCATCTATTAATTTGTTTTAGTATGGATTGTAACTTAATTTGTTTTACTGTAACATTCATAACTAAGAATTTACGAGTACGTGACCTATTAATTAGTGTTTATGCGATTGTGATCAGTTATGTGCTGTCCAAATTGTTACCTAAGCATACATTTATATGATCACTTGATTTTTTTTTTCTAAATAATGTCTTATTAATGAAATTAAAACTCAAAAAACATGGTTTCAGGTAATTTCCATAAGATAAAGTACCAATAAGATTATGATTTGTGATCTGAAAGCCCTCCTAAGTGTGGCACACCTTTTTTTATTTAACAATTGGTATTTAGTTCAACCCGACAAAATGTTTAGCTTTGTTTGGTTTACTTAAAAAGTTCAACCGAGCTGCAGTGTCAAGGAGGGTGTCACCCTCCCAACAGAACACACACATCGGGGGGGAGGGAGGCATTTTTTTTTCATTTTTTATTTCATGCGGGTCCCACATCGGTCCCACACTCATGTGAGGTTAGGTCAACCGGTGGGCAAATCAATTCGGGCAAACTAGCTTAATTCTAAAAAGTTAGGTTAAAGTTTAAGCAAAAGTCAACACGTAATTTTAATCAAAAATTTCATGGAATCCACACATTTCATTAACTTTTATTAAATTCTACTAAATATTTAGTTTTTATCTAAACCACACAGGAGCTTAATAAAAGTCTGTTTGACAACTATTTTGGTAAAAAAGAGTTTTGAATAGTGATTTTTAGGAGAATGTGTGGTTAAAAAGTATGAATTTTTTTTTAATATACATATGAAATATTTTATTGTCTGAATGTGTGATTGAAACCAGCATGTAGCAAACCATAAAATAAATTAAAGTGTGTCAAAGAGACACTAAGTATGTTATTGAGTTGCTTAGCGTTGATTTTAAGGTTGGGATGAATATAAGACTATAATTTTGTTGACTTCATTGCCTAAGTCGTTTGAGACATTATTGAGCACATGAAACTGATCTCTTGAATCATAAGTAAGATTTTTTTGCCACATTAATAGTGATAAATTTTTATCCTGTCGATTGGGTGCAAGAGATCAGGGCTGATTGTCCACATTATTAATTGGAAAATCTACTTTGAAACTGAATGAGGTTTCGACTAGTTTGTTAAAGATGACCAATACTAAAAAGTCAATTAGTATTGTGAATGGTAATCAAGATCTCTTGGTAACTTTTGAAAGTAAGCATGCTAGAAGTGAAACGTGAAAAATGAATCATGATTAGAGTGATCTATACTAGTATTGGGCTATGATATCTAGGAATTTTGTTTCTCTTCCTTCCCTATATGAAAAAAAAAAAATAGAGTCAAGTAAAGTAGCTAAGAAGGAAAAAGGAAAAATTCAACTAAATTGAGAATTAGCTAAAAACTAACTAAATATCTTAATCCTTCACACGAGCAACATTAGATAATGAACTATTGGTTCCAAGCCATATCTGAAATCCAAGTGAATGGAAAGGAAAAATAAAGGCATGTATCATCAATTAATGCAACCTCAGATGCTATATTTCAATTTCGATTATAGTATTGAGTTAATGAGCAAATGAGTTCCAATATAGATATGTTCAAAATAGTCACCATCTTACGAAAACTTGTTAAGGAAAAAACACCACTTCAATTAAATACCGCATAATAGATCACTCTAATCATAATTCATTTTTCACATGCTTACTCTCCGAAGTTTCCAAAAGAGCTTGATCATCATTCATAATACCAGTTGATTTTTTAACGTTGGTCGTCTTTAATAATGTAGTAAAAACCTCATTCAACTTCTAGTAGATTTTTCAACTAATAATGCTGTCAACAACGTCTCATACGACTTAGGCAAGGAAGTCAACAAAATTATAGCAATTGTTTGGTCCCCATTATGTTTCAAAATACATTTTTTTCTTTCTTATTTTTAACCACACATTCTTAAATAAAATAATACTAAATTCAAAATTCAAAAATGTTCCTCTATCAAAATACTATTCTAAAATACATTTTGGCCAAAAAATGGAGCTCAAATAGGCTCGGTCTCATTTCCATCCCAACCTTAAAATCAACACTAAGCAACTCAATTACATACTTATTAAGTCCATGTTTAGTTTAAAGAAAAATCAAAATTTTAGTAGATTTTGATAAAAGTTGATGAAATTTGTGCTTGAAAAATTATGGATCCTATGAAATGCGTGATTAAAATAATTGTTGATTTAGATTTCGATTTTGATCAAAATTTTAACCAAACCAAAAAGGAGCTAAATTTATTTGGATAGCCTATAATTAGTATCCTTGACCATTTTAAACTCGTATAATTGATTCTTCAAATATAACCTAATTTGTTATAAGCTAAATTCTTCCCAATTTGCATCTTGCATCCCTTCTAGCTTATTACCCCGCAAAGCCTTGTAAAGTCCATGTTGTACAAGAATATCTTCAAAAAATCTCTCTCTCTCTCTCTCTCTCTCAAATTGATTCACCTCAAACCTTGCACTTGGGCTCATATCCTATAGTTTGAACCTTAAGCTTAGACACCATGTTGGGAAAAATTAAATCCGGTCAAAATGAAAGCAAAAACACAAAAACGAACCGAAAAGAAAAATGTACGAATTTAAACGTGGTTCGCCAAATTATCAACCATTACAAAAGAAGAAAACTTTAATTAATTGAGAGAAATCGTTAAATACGACGTTATCCCACACTCGTAACTTCTTTCCACAAAAAATAACGCCACAAACAAATTCAGTATTTTTTATTTTTTTTTAGCCTTTTGTCTCTCCTCTCTTACAAACAAAACACTTTTGTTGCTGGAAGAAAGTTTCCTCAATTTCTCTCGTCATCTGTTCCGTGTACTGTGGCGGGTGTGTATATAATTCACTGCCCCTACACCGTCTGTTCCATAAATTCTCCTATAATGTTTAATTGGGTTTCTTCAACAACCCTACATGGGCCCTATTATGGGCTTCTTCAGGCCCAGTTGGAATTTTGTATTGGAGATGGGAAAAATTCATGGATCAGGT
>CAIGRT010135352.1:0-13049 GCA_903798405.1 Fraxinus platypoda
ATATTAATAACAACTTTTTGGTATTTGTATGCATTGAATTAATTTTATTGGACAGCTAGTTATTTATATGTTTTTGAATTGGGCTACGTTAATTTGTAAAAGTTACGAATGAAATGTCATTAGTTGTATTTATGTAATGTTTCTGTAAATGTTAAAAAATTTAATTAAGGTACGGAACTGAATCGAACCGAACCCGAATGATTATATAATTATATTTGGACCCGACAGTTCCATTTATTAAATACCCCAAAATTTTACTTCACTTTAAGACATCATAACTAAACATTTCTGGTACGGTCGGTAGGTTTGTCCAGGTTTACCTACAAAACTTGATGCAAAGGTGGATGTTAAGGTATGCATCACTAATAAATATTTAATTTTGGACATTGTTCTTTTAATGTCCTTTTAGGTCTTGCCCATAGAACAATATGGTTATTCTTTCCTTTTGCAGGAGCATTGGGATCACGGGGTTTGAAGGATGATACAACTTGCTTAGTTGTTGATATTATTCCTCATGACCATCTAATTTTGCCCCAAACACTTAGCAAGAAACAAAATTTGCTCAACCCATTGCTTATCTTTCGAAAACAGTCTCAATATTCTACTAAAGGAACTTATAAATCAACTGATTTTGGAGTTGTAGAGGAATTGTATGAAGAGGGATCTGCTATGCTTGCGGAAAGGTATGTGTATTTTCATTTTCATTTAAATATTAGCTTCTCTTATTTTCTGTTAGGCTGAAAAATACGGAAGATTGAATTAGGTATGTTAGCATGAGCTGTGAGGAGAAATTTTAGAGATTGATTTTAGGCAATAAAATCAATCCACTTTAGGCATTAATTCTCCCATCAAGGGAATAGAATCATTAAAAATTGTATAGTCAAAAATAGGCTTGAATCCTTTCCTATTTAATTGTATCATCGTTTCTGTAAATAATTGAATGAGAAGAGACTAGAATTCCTTCATGGTATCAGAGCATGGTACCCGATCCAACACCTTCTTCCCAGGCCATGTTCTAACCGTGCTCTTCCCAATCCCTGTTCTAACTGTGCTCTCTCGAGCATTTATTCAAACACATGGAGGATACTAATGTCCTTGATAATCCCAATCACCTACCACCCGAAACCAACACTCTCTTTATAGAATTCATAATGAAGATGACTGAGGCTTTAAATAAAGCACAGACACCCACCCAACTATCGAGCTTTCACCCCAATTTGGCATCAAATTGGATGGCTCCAATTATGCCTTATGGCCTCAAGTTATGGAGATGAACATAGCTGGAAAAGACAAACTTAGTTACCTGAATGGAGATGTCCCTCCACCACTACCGACTGATCCGTCCTTCCACAAGTGGCGTACGGAAAACGCCATCGTCAAAGGCTAGATAATAAACTCGTTGGACCCCACCCTCATTGGCAATTTCATACGATTCTCTACCGCTAAGGAGGTTTGGGATGCCATTGCAACTACCTTCTTTGATGGGAATGATACTTTCCAAGTGTATGAACTCCTGCGAAGAGTGGCTCGGTTGAGGCAATCAAGTGGCTCCATTGAAAAATACTATACGGATTTGCAAGGATTGTGGCGTGAAATTGACTTTCGTCGCCCAAATCTGATGGTTTGCTCCAAAGATGTTCAAAGTTTCAACAAATTAATACAAGATGATAGAGTTTATACTTTTTTGGATGGCTTTGATGACAAGCTCGACAACATCAGGGCAGTCGTTTTACAGATTAAACCATTTCCCTCAATTGAACAAGCCTACACACATGTCCGCCGGGAGGTCCTCCGGCAAACAGTGACGATCACCGACGTCGACACCTCCCTAGGAGCAGTTCTAGCTACAAAAGGAATGAAATTTGGGTTTTCTTCTTTGGGCTCTAAAAGGTAGATTGACTTTAACAAGTCCAAGGTTGTGGGTGTAAGTGAAAAGTGCTTTTATTGTGGGAACTCTAAACACATACGTGAAAATTGTTTTAAGCTCAATGGGTACCCGGAGTGGTGGCACGAATTGCAAGGAAAAAAGAAAAAGGATGGAGATGGCACTGAGACGAACGGGCAAGACAGCAGTGGTAATGGCAGAATCACAATTGTCTCTAATACCTCAGATTGAGACTTTTCAGGATGAGAACACTACCACGGATTTAGGTAACATTGGTTCAGTATTTATTACTACCCCCAGTGACAAGAATAATAATGCTTGGTTACTTGACTCCGGGGCTACATATCATATGACATATGATGCAAATGATTTTACTCGATCATCTCCGCCTCGACGCACCAGTGTTGCAAATGCTAATGGGGTTATTTCCCCAGTCACAGGGGCTGGCTCTGTATCTCTGTCTCCTTCCTTACACTTATCTAATACTTTACTAGTGCCTTCACTTTCACATAAATTGTTATCTGTAAGTCAAGTAACTACAAAATTCAATTGTGCGGTACTAATTTTCCCCACTTTTTGTCTTCTTCAGGATATTCTCACCAAGGAGACTACTGGGTGTGGTACTAAGAATGGGGAATTATACTATATGGAAGATTTCAGTATGGGTGGAGCTTATCACATACAGAGCAATGGGAGGGATCGATAGATCTGGCTATGGCATCATCATCTAGGACATCCATCTTTTAGTTATTTGAAGCATCTATTACTTAGTCTTTTTTTCAAATACCATAATTTCTGACTTTAAATGTGATACTTGTATTTTGGCCAAAAGTCACCGTACATCTTATCCATTAAGCATGAATAAAAGTACTATTCCATTTTCCTTAGTACATTCTGATGTGTGGGGTCCCTCATCCCTATCTATTGGATCTGGGGTCCGTTGGTTTGTCATACTTGTTGTTGATTGTACTCACATGACCTGGCTCTATTTATTGAAATACAAAGATGAAGTGTTTAAGGTATTCCAGTCATTCCATGCCATGGTCCTTACTCAGTTCTCTACCAAACTCTGAGTTCTTCGATCCGACAATGGTGGTGAATTTGTGAATCAGCGCTTTCGTACCTATTTTGAACAAAATGATCTTATTCATGAGACATCATGCCCTCAGATTTCTCAGCAAAATGGTGTTGTTGAACGAAAAAATAGGCACATTCTTGAGACTGCCGGAGCTCTTCTACATGGAGCCTTTTCCCCGAACTCTTATTGGCTTGATGCAGTAGCCACAGCAGTCTACTTGCTTAACCGGATGCCCTCTAAGGTCTTACATTTTAAGACCCCACTTCAAGTCCTCGCATCCCATGTCTCGATACCCACAACACTCATGCTCCCTCTCCGAGTTTTTGGTTGTGTAGTTTATGTACACCTTCACAAAAATCAAAGGACGAAGCTTGATCCATGCGCTCTTCGATGTATGTTTGTGGGATATGCTGTGCATCAAAAAGGGTACAGGTGCTACGATCCTTCAACGAAACGCACCTGTGTAACTATGGATGTCACATTCTCAGAGACCGACACATTTTTTTTCACCAACCAACTCTCCTCTTCAGGGGGAGACAAGGGATGAAGAGTTAAATTGGTTGTACTTTAATTGGCCGAATATAGAGACAGCAGCAGAGCCAGAAAAGGAATTGGTTCAGACACAAACTGAATCAGGACATGATATAGAAGCTGAACCAGACTCCTCCTTTCTTCAGTACCTGCAAACCCATCTCTTGAAAATATCTTTAAGGTAAGCACCCCTGATATAACTTCTCATATAAATTCAGACACTCCTACTGGATATAAGTTACCTTTCAGGCATAATCGGGGTAAGTCGCTTAATAGATACTCTCTAGATTTGGAAGAACGGGGGTTAAAGTATCCAATTGTGAATTACATGTCTATTGACAAATTACCTGAACCTTTGAAAGCCTTTGCACTTGTACTCTCATCAAATCATATTCCAACGAGAGTTCAAGAAGCCTTGTCGACCCAAAATGGGCTCAAACAATAAAAGAAGAAATAGAATCACTGCTGAAAAACAACACATGGACCCTAGGTCCATCACCTGAAGGAAAGAAAGCAATAGGATGCAAATTGGTGTTTTCCATCAAACACAAACCAGATGGATCTATTGAACGATACAAAGCAAGGCTGGTAGCAAAAGGCTATACGCATACATATGAGGTAGACTATTAAGAGACTTTCTTACCAGTTGCAAAACTAAACCAGTGCGCATTCTACTGTCTCTTGCAGCCAACTTTGACTGCAGTTACACCAACTTGATGTAAAGAGTGCCTTCCTCCATGGTGACCTTGATGAAGAAGTGTACATGGATCTCCCTCCGGGTTACACGTGCCCTTCAGAAACCAGAGTTGTGTGCAAGCTACAAAGGGCACTATATGGACTGAAGTAGTCACCTCGAGCATGGTTTGGACGATTTAGTCTGGCAATGAAGAAATATGGGTTCAAACAGAGTGACTCAGATCACACATTGTTTCTGAAGAACAGAATGGGCAATATAACCGCTTTAATAGTGTATATGGATGATATGATCATCACAGCGGATGACGTGGAAGAAATATCTAAAACTCAGAAACAGTTGGCAACGAAGTTTGAGTTGAAGAACTTAGGAAGACTCAAATACTTTCTAGGGATTGAAGTGGCGAAATCCAGGCAAGGCATGTTTCTTTTTCAAAGAAAATATGTGCTAGACCTACTAGCTAAAGGTTGGAATGTTATAATGCAAGCTGGCAGATATTCCAATTATCCAAAACCATCGACTTAATGAGCACCCGGGCCAAGTACCGACGGATAAAGGGAAGTATCAAAGGCTAGTTGGTAAACTCATATACCTTTCACATACTCGTCCAGATATTGCATATGCTGTAAGTGTGGTTAGTTAGTTAATGCATAACCCCAGTGAAGATCACATGGATGCTGTAACTCAGATACTCAGATATCTAAAATTTTCACCGAAAGGGACTTATGTTTTCAAGGAATAATCATTTGAGAATAGAAGGCTACACAGATGCAGACTGGGCAAGAAATATCTCAGACGGAAGATCCACATCAGGCTACTTCATGTTTGTTGGAGGGAATCTTGTTACTTAGAAAAGTAAAAAACAAAAAGTAGTATCATTATCAAGTACCGAAGCTGAGTTCAGATTAATGGCAAAGGGACTTTATGAACTTCTTTGGATCAAAAGACTACTCACAAAAATTGGTTTTGCCCCCACTACTCAGATAGATCTCTTTTGTGACAACAAAACAACTATTGCCATATCTCAAGACCCGGTCCAACATGACAAGACAAAACATGTGGAAATAGATCGACATTTCATCAAAGAGAATCATGAAGCAAAGATAATTCGATTTCCATTTGTGAAATCTAAAGATCAATTGGTAGATATACTCACCAAAGCAGTGTCAAGTAAAGACTTTCACAACTGACTTAACAAGTTGGGCATCGGAGACCCGTTTGCACCAACTTGAGGGGGAGTGTCAGCGTGAGCTGTGAGGAGAAATTTTAGGGATTGATTTTAGGCAATAAAATCAATCCACTTTAGGCATTAATTCTCCTATCAAGGGAATATAATCATTAAAAATTGTATAGTCAAAAATAGGCTTGAATCTTTTCCTATTTAATTGTATCATCTTTTCTGTAAATAATTGAATGAGAAGAGACTAGATTTCCTTCACGATAGTGTACCAAGATAATAGTTTGTCTTAATTTTCCTACTGGGCTCTATTTCTGCTCCTTTAGATGCTTCAAAACGTTCATGTCATAGTTCATAAAAAAAAAATTATTTGTGTAGATTATTACTTACCAGAGCAACAAAATGGGTAATTTAAGTTGTGATATTTCGTTTCTTGTTTTTCTCTAATGTTTTTGTTTTTTACAATAAACAAAATGGTATTATTTTTAGATTCCAGTCCTGGACATTCCAAAAACAAAGAAGATGAGAAAGATGATGGCTGCAAAGGCAAAGGCAAATGAATTGCAGTGTTTAAGCATTGTAGCAATTGTGCAAGTTAGAAATGGTTTTTGTTCTTTTTGTCTCTTTCCAATTTAAAGTGCAACATGTAGCATCAAATAGCTTTTGGAATTTGTAAATGACCTTTAAAATGTCACTTGTATTTTAAAGCTTGTTTGGTACAGATTCTCATTTTCTATAGTAAATCAATTCTCATTTTCAACCACACATTCTTCAATAAAATAATATTTTCCATCACATCAATACTTTTTTCTTCTTTTTCAACCACACATTTCCCATCATATCACTATTCAAAAATCAATTCTTCCCCCAAAAATCCCTACCAAACACACTCTTAAACTACTCATGAAGCAGTCATTGAGCCAAACATATCTGTAGTTTGGTTCCATAATTGTTCTTCTCTTAGCTTCTATTTTGAACTTGCAAGTAATGGAATCTTTTCACTGTATATATTCATCCTTACGAGTAATGAAATATTTATATGCTAGAATGAAAGATGAGAGGAATATATTTAAATT
The DNA here is from genome assembly GCA_903798405.1 of Fraxinus platypoda. NCBI lineage: Eukaryota > Viridiplantae > Streptophyta > Magnoliopsida > Lamiales > Oleaceae > Fraxinus > Fraxinus platypoda. The sequence continues at coordinate 6,442 of CAIGRT010135352.1, forward strand.
AATGCCAAATGTTCATACAAACAATCAATAATATATAAAGAAAATAGATGAAAAGTAAGTCAATTTGAATCAATATGAAACTTTTTTACATTTACCAATGAATTTCTTCCAAATTTACCTACATTTATTTTTAATATTAATCAATTAGCGTACGACACACGTTCTCCCATTGGAGTACCAAAAATCCTAGGTCTACAACTATTCATCGCAAGTTTCTATATCTACAACCAATAACCACAAAGAACCAAATTCATGATTACTGAGTACAAATTATACATTCCCATGTAAAAAAAAAAAAAAAAGGGCTTTTGTTTAAATAAAATAAGCAACTTTCAATCGATTTCAAACAACATAACCAAAAATTTTCAACAAATCGACAATTCTCTATCCACCACCCACACCCGTTAACTTCCCTGAAATATTGGGATAATGGAAATAAATACAACTGCATACCCCCATAAGAAATTTATATCCAATTTATACATATACACAATGGAAGAGAATTGAACCTGGTGCAAAGGGGAAAAGCTTTCACTGAGATTTTTCCAGTGTCCTCATTTTCCTTTAACTCCTCCAAATTGTAGTTCAGATCAAAGTTTGGGGCCTTATAATCGAAATCTTCAGCATAAAAAGGGGATGGAGATGGGAGCGCAGAAAATGCCCTGAAATTCGAGAATTGATTTCTGGGCAGTGGGAAAATTTGAAGATCTAATAGGCGGGTGTGGGGCAAAATTTTGGCTTAATCGATTTCGAGGCAGCCATAAGTCCAAAACCCTGCTCAAATCCAAGTTTCCATTAAAAATCTTTTCTGATTCGCGGTCAGAATCAAGCAACGTAAACCCCATTAGGGTTTTTCCCCAATTCAATACTCAAAAACTGTAATTAGTGCCAGTATGAACGGAGATTGCTTGAATTTCAAGAACCCCATTCGAGACGCCATTTCCAGGATCCGGTTTGCTCCGCTCTACAATAATCTCCTAATCTCTTCTTGGGATTCTGTGAGTATATGCTCTGACACACTGACACCCTTAATTTCATCATATTGCGAGATATGTGTTGCTGTATCTATATGATTATACACGTATCATGTGTAATGTGATTTTGAGTTGGCTGTGTGTATAAGCAGAGTCTTCGGTTGTGCAATGTGGATAAATCTGAGCTCAGATTAGAAGTTCCTACAGAGGCTGCACTTCTTGATTGTTGTTTCGAGAGCGATTCGGTGGCCTTAAGTGCTGGCTCCGATGGTTCTATCTGCAGGTTTTTCATTCCTGATGATTGTTGAATATAAGCTTAAGTGACGTATTATGAGCAAGCTTGGTTGTACTTATTTTATTGTCACTTAATTTTTAAATTTGCATTTTTTGACTAACGAAACTTGCTCTCGTAGAAAGTAAGTCTTGAGGTTTAAGTACAACCAAACATATAAATAGATGCAGCCGGTAGCGATAAATTTCTTATCTTTTCGGTGTAACTAGTCCTTCTGGACACTACGGAAGCTAATAATGTTGTTCTGTAGCAATTTTACATTACAACTTTATATTTGAACAGATTCTATGTCTCAAATGCTTCTAAAAGGACCCAATTAAAGCTTACTGTCAAAACTGTTCCGCCCTTCAACCTTGGTACTAAATTGACTTGTGAAGTGGTCATTTGGCTCAAAGTCTCACCATAAGTGAATAACTACGTCACACATATAATTTGATGTCATGTAAGCTAAAATTTAAGGCTACATTCAACAACATGCTGATGTAGATTTATACTTGAGGATTTCAAATAAACAGAATGGAACTGAAAAAGCTGAAAATAATGAAATGCACATATTGAAAATATCCCAAGGAATTTGTGTATCATTTACCTGCTTTTGCTAAGTGTCAATCAATACACAAGTATGTCTGCGTGCTTTGCTTACTGTGTATGCACTGTATATCTTTTTTTGGTGTCCTGGAAGCACTTGTAATTGAAGGTTATATGATCCTGGATGATCTCTATCTTATCTTTTTCCATGTCTTTCTCATGCTTGCAACTGGTTCTGTCCATTGCCTCATACTGATTGATGATTACAAAAAAGAAGAGGAGAGAGAGGAGTCAAACCTTTATTTTATTTTTTTCCTTTCTAAAACATTCTTACTTTACAATAGAAGCTTCTCCATACTCAAGCCTCAATAAGGAACAAGCTACAACACTTATATCTAGTTTCAAAATCTTATGCATCATGACTTCATTTTATTTTTCGTAGTACTTGTTTTTTTTTCTGTTTTCTTTGTTTTTTTAAATGAAGAAGTATATTGCCAACCAATCAACAATTCAGTTTTTTAAAAGAACATTAGTTTTAAAGCCAAGTTTCAATAACTACGTTAAATAAGTTGGAAAATAAGAACTGAATTAAACAACCCCTTACCTTAGGATGTACTCAAGCTTTTATTTTTCTCAAGATTAAATTGCTTACCATTTGGCTTTATCCCAAACCTTTGTTTACAAAGCAGACACTTTTTAAGGTTGATGGTGACTGATCCACTTTGAAGCTAACTAAATTACTTATCTGATCCACATGTAGAAATGGATAAGATTAAACATCAAACCAATTTTGCCACATTATGCAATGAGAAGATCGTGAATGAGTATCGAATGAACTTTGTGTGGGCAACTGACTTTCTCATGTTTGTCTATGCATGTTCAAATTGCTTGTACAATATGATCAGGAGGCTCTATTTCATGTCTCACTTTAAATTTTGCTAGGTATGATATGCATTTAGGAACCAGTGTTACGATTGGGAATCATGACGATTTAGCAACCTGCGCTGAATATTCTGATGAAACATGTAAGATAATATTAGTATATGTTTCACCTTTGCTAGGTTCTAATTTTACTTGTGCTGTCTACATTCAAACCCGTCATGTCTGCAGTATATTTACATTCACTTATATCAACTTATGCTTTGGATAACTGCTTAAACTAATGCTTGATATGCTCTCTGTCTTGGACTGTATATTAAGGAACATAACTTCTTCCATATTTATGGCATCCAGTTGAATGTTATCATCATAATCTTTCTGATCACAATTCTTGTTTAGAAGAATCTATGACAATTCTAGATGTTTAGTTGAACTGTAAGATTCTATTAAGGTTAAAAGGAAAGTTTTACTTTATAGTTCTCACTAAGCCATTAAAGGTTAAGATGTCCATAAGATGAATGTAGCTGATATGTGGATGCTTGGTAGATGAGTGGTCACACTACAATGGATAAGTTAAAAAATGTGGATTTGAGAATGTACTACAATAGGTAAGTTAAGAAATGAGTATACGTGCCAGCAAGTGGAGGTGATGCCATAAACTTAAAAAGGAACTTAGGTGGTTGGCTTATGTTTTGCGCCGACCTAAATATAGTCCTATTCATACCAGTGAGGCAATATTGGTTGAGCAAAGTAGAAGAGAGAGAAGATCTATTTGTTTTAAATCTCCTAGTAGATTGGCAATGAACAGAGGGGTATGGCGAAGAAAGCTTCAAGTACCCCAACTCTAATTTGTAGAGAATAATGGCTAGTTTGTTGATTTATTGTTGTAGCTTATTGCAGTTATAAAAGACTATGATGGTAACTAGCGGTTGATCATAATTGGAAGTAATGATGAGTATTCCATCCATGAATATTAAATGCAGTTTGAGCGTTTTTAGTAAATGAATGTCAGAGTGTAGTAAGATTGAGTATTTAACCAATGATCATTTTGAAGTCCAGCAACCGGGGACAAGGTTTATGGTAGCAAGTGGAATTTTTACTTCTTTCAAACTATTGAATAATACGTGAAACAAACAAAATTTTCATTGTGCTCTTAGTCTTGTCACATGCTTGTGATCCTGAAAAAGTATTAACCAACTAGTTTCCTTTTGTTTGTGTTTAGGTCTAATTGTCACTGCTGGTTGGGATAAAAAGATAATGTTTTGGGATTCACGAGCTACTAGGTCTCTTGGATGCCTGAATAATCTAGATGTGGAAGTGGAGTCTCTGTCACTCTCTGGGTTCAATTTGATGGTTGCTATCAGGTCATCAGTATGTATTTATGACTTGCGCAACTACCACAAATCAGTTCAAGCCAAAGAATCATTTATGGACATTCAATTAAAATGTGTCCGCCCTATTCATAATTTTGAAGGTACTGAAAAAATATTTTATGCTAACATATTGACAGGAATGCATGGTTTTCACCGTTAGCTGTACCTAAATGCTTGAGATAACCTCATCTGAATTGCTAGTAATTCATGATCAATTATAATAGGAGATATAGCCCCTATTTGGTAGGAATTATAATCTAGATTTTAATCTAAGTCAAAAATTAATTTTAACCACATGTTTCTTGGGATTTCACTACTTTTCAACCACACATTTAATCATTTTTTTTTATATCAAAATCTACTAAAAATCTGATTTTAATTCCCACCAAAGAGGGGCATAATTCCATAATGACCTAGACTTGAATTTAACAATACTCAATTACTTTTTTTTTAATAACTATTACGTCAATTTAGGCATAATTTAAGTGATGCTCTCCTGATATGTCTAAGATTTTATTAATTTTTCAATTCCTTTTTTTGAGTTCATCTATGTCAATTAAACGGGTGATGACCACTTGTTCAGGTTTTGTGGTTGGATCAACAGATGGAAGGGTTGCTTTGGAGTATCTTGGCCAATCCAAGTCAAAGAATGAAGGGTCGGTATAATTCGTTAATGCTTAAGTGTAATATTTAGGGGCCAAAGGCTTTGGATGACTCCATTGATATTTTTAACTTTCTTTCCTTTTTGGCTTTCATTTGGCTGCCTGATATGCTTTAAATTTTTTTCTTATTTTTCTAATTTTGGACCGTGATAACGAGTTGCATATTATTCTAATTTGATGATGAGAATAATTGCTTGCTAGCATCCTTACCATGGGAAGAGCATTACATGTATCTTTTATTTTTGAAGTTCAATGCAGGTATTAATGGGCATGCACTTTACATTGCATGTTTTATTGCAGAATTTCCAGATCTGATACTCATGAAACTAATTGATAACTCAAATGTTTCGTTTCCTTCTTTTTCTCTAAGTTTCCTACATTCTGTAGAAGGACAAGATACTTTGAATTCCTGATGGTATAAAAGAAATGGTATAATTTCCTTGGTGCGTTCAATGTGTAGATATTACTTTAATGTACCGACACATGCAAGTATGGAAGCTAATAGACTTTGTTATCTTCATTCTTCTATCTACAGGTTTTTGACACCCCCTTAAGATTTATGAAGAAATAATATATGATTCCATGAGATATCCATAATAATTCTCCATGTCTCTACTAACATTCACAATAATATTCCAATTATCAAGTGATCTCCACTAACATTACAATAATTTCCACGTTATCTTATGATTGAGAGTTCTATAACTTATGCACACCCACGATCTTTTACTAAATGTGTAAATATACAACCTTTCAATTTTCTCGATGGATATTTTTTAATAGTAAAATGTTACTGCATGTACACACACTTTCTTTAAATCGTTCTATATATCTATATCAAACGTATTATAAGGAGTGTGTTATTGAAACATATCGTCACCTGTTTCTTGAATTTCTGCAGATATGCTTTTAGATGCCATCCAAAGGGGAAGAATGGAAGACATCATTTTGTAGCAGTGAATGACATTGCATTTAGTCCGTCGTATGTGTTGCTTTCATTTTCAGCTTGCTATGATGGACTTTTACAACTCGCATTACAGTATAATTCTTCTCTTATTCAGCAATGACGGTGTTTTTGTCACTGGTGACAATGAGGGCTATGCAACAACTTGGGATGCCCGTAGCAAGAGACGATTAGTGGAGGTATATTTCATCTTATCTTGTAAAAGATTGCCTATGCTGCCGACGAATTAGCATATTTTAGAATGTTAATTTCACAAGATACAATTAGTGCCTTATAATTGATATTTGGATTTTGAGAGAAAATCATTGCGCTGGTACCCCTTTGCTCACATTCTGAATAGTTCCCGTAGGTTGAGTGCTTCTTACGGCGAATTACAAACAGGAGGAACATTTAAAAATAGGAAATTAGGAAAATTTTGGTTAAACCATTTAGGTAGAAAAGTCTAAATAAAATGAAAATTCCAAACCTACAAGATATGCAATGGATTATATACCTTAGCATCCAAGAAATGTGATGTTAAACGCCAAAGTGGTGCAATTCATAAACTAAATAAGGATCCGTTTGTTTGTAAAGGTGGAAAATGGGTGGAAAGAAAATGAATTCCAGGGAATTGAATTGCCTAGAAATTGTTTTACTGAGAATTGTAATTAATTGTGTTTGATTGGTATAATTTTCCACCTAGAAAATGTTGAAAGTTCGGTGTCCGTTTGACTTTGTTTTTCATTAAAATTGTCCATTAAAATGATTTTTTTTTACCATTGAGTCTAGCATTTGTTTCAATCGCCAAAATAAATAAATAAAATTTAAAAAAAAAAATACTGAATATCATTCATTTGACTTTGTTTTACATGGAAATTATCAATAAAAGTGATAAACTTTTTTTACCATTGTGTCTAGCATATTTTCCAATTGCCAAAAAAAAAAAAAAAAAAAAAC
>CAIGRT010135352.1:13167-25774 GCA_903798405.1 Fraxinus platypoda
AAAAAAAAAAAAAAAAAAAAAAAACTGGAAAACAGAATTCCCACCAAAACCTAAAAAAAACAAATTCCTCAATTGCCAAGAAAACAGGCTCGTGGCTGTTGGGGGAAGAAAACAATTTCTAGGGAAAATAAAGCATATCGAACACTACAAATGTGTGGAAATGGAAAATGGGCTCAATCAAACAGGGCCTAACAAATTAAAGACTAGCACATTTTTACGCAATTATATATATGTGGTTCTTCCTTATGCTCAGTGTATTCCTACATTTTATATCTACTAAATTTACTTTTTCTATACATGAATATTTTTTCAATTGGCACGTGTAATACAAATACAACCCAAAGTTATCTTAGCACAACAAATAACCCCTCTTTAAATTCAGAAGATTTTACCTGCAAAATTTCCAAATTTCCTTAAAGAATGTATTAATATTATTGAAAAATAAAAAAAGTATAAAATAAAGGAATATATATATTGTAGTTTTATACTATTTTAGTCTACGTATCTGTGCTTCACAGCCAAGTTCTACTTTTATGTGTTTCCTTCCCAATGTAACTAAGTTGGTATTTTCTAGTTTTAGTTGCTTTTCAGTTCTTGGAGCCTTTATCATTAGAATTCATTTTTTCTTAATTTCAGTTGCCAAGATATCCAAACAGCGTTGCTTCCATGTCATACAACCACAATGGTCAACTTTTAGCTGTTGCATCAAGTTATACTTACCAAGAGGCTAATGAAAGGTTAATAACTTTTTTTCGTTCATTCAACTTACTTCATGTCCATGAATTGTCATTGAATACGAATTATATTTCTGATGCCCAATAAGTTTTAAGTTCATTGAATATATTTTTTTTCTATCACGAGAACTTCTCTAGAGAATTTTTTTTTTATTTATAGCTATTGTTATTTTGCCTCTTCTCCTTTTCCTTTTGTGCATACTTTAATCTTTGTCATTTGTTAGGGCTTGTGATTTACCAGGTCTTCAGATTTTTCATATCGATTCTCCATGTTTAAGTAAAATTGGTAATAGTTCTGTTAATTAACTTTTGTGTATAAATGGGATATGATTATGTGGAACGGCAATTCTTAATTTAATGAACAATCTAAGGTTCACGGGAGTTGGGATCCCTTAAAGAATAATGTTGAATAGATTTGAGAATCGTTTTTATGAAAGTACTTGTCGAGTTGGTAGTCTCAGTGAATTGATTCCCGTGAATGAGATGATGGATACCGTTGCACGAAAATAATAGTTCTTCTAATTAAGGTCTGAGAATTCTGCATTATATTGGACATATCCATTTTTACGATATATGTTGAGGCATTCATCCACATAATTCAGTTCACTTCAATTGTGACAGAGAAGAGCCGCCTCAGATATTTATACACGAAACGGATGATATCCACACTAGATCAGGTTCCACTAGCAGCTCAAAGGGCAACTATTGAAACGAAGGCCAGCCTGCATGCTAGTTATTATTATTTTTTTTTTTTGCCATTAAGATAAGAGTGAATTTCAAATATGTAAACATGTTTGGAAATCACTTTTACTTACCTTTATAAGTTTAGCCTAACATGCTCTCACAAATTTCAGCAGCTGATACATCCATTTTGAATGGCTTTATTCCTCTTTTAAGATGAGGATATACAGCAATTATTCATTCAAAATGACAGATAAAACTCGAGAGCTCCCTTGAAGAGGTGGAATTTTAAGAGTCCCCCCTGATCATGTAGAATGTCCACTTTCTATTTTGTAACATCTTATAACTGGTGGAATCATATTGGTTTGTATTATTTATGTTTAATTAGCAGACCTATTTGAAGATGCTACAATATGCAGTTTCCTATTAGAGTTGCAGCAGATGCTATTTGCAAAACGTGAACCTATAGGGCAGTTGATGGGAAAGCAGATGATCCTGGCATGCAAACTGGAGTCGGCCCATTAAAAAAGCGCACGATTTTCACGTGTTTGATAAAATAAATAAATTCTTAATTTTATTTACTTTTCTTGTCTTCCCTCAGCCCAATGAATAGTGCTATTCATATTCAGCGACTGCATTAGGCATCCTATATGGCAACTTGTTATTTGAAGTATTAATTTCTTATAATTTTGTTGCCTCAAATAACAAATTGTCACATATGATGACCACTCTAGTCTTTAAGTTACTTATTGTTGAGTATAGCCTAGTTTATAACTCAGAGACTTGGCTCGATAAGGCTCGAGCTCGAGCCGAAACTTTGAGTTGAGCCTAGGTTTCTTTTTGGCCGAGTAAAAACTCGGATCGGACCAAAAAAGTTAGAACTATTTTTACTCGAGACATGCTCAAGTTTTAGCTCGTTGACATCTTTAAGTAATGTTGTTATTCAAGAACTATGTGTTCATGATGTATTGGTGGCCTCTGGAGTTTGTTCTTGAGAATATTGAGTGTGTATCCCATCATTCTTCATAGTGAAATGCTTCTATTAGACTTAATTCTCTATATTTCTTGTGGGAATTAAAATGGAGGGTTCGATTAGTGGCATGGTTAAACCCACATCTTCAAATTATTCTATTTGGAAGACTAGGATGGACTATATTTTGTATTGCAAATTTTTTTTTTTTTTTTAACTCATTGGATCGAATGGCAATAAATCCGATTCTAAAACTGATGAGGATTGGAAGAAGTTGAATAGAAAGGCTATTGGATAGATTAGGCAGTGGGTTGATTGGAGCGTCTTCTATCATATAACTAAAGAAATAGATGCATATAGTATTTGGCAGAAATTAGAGGGTCTTTATGAGATAAGAGACTACACAAAACAAGGCATTTGTGATCAGAAGGCTTGTAAATTTGAAGTGGTAATAGTGTTGCAAAGCACTTGTGTAGCTTTCGAGAGTTGTTGAATGAGTTGTCTACCATGAAACTTACACTAGATGATGAGGTGCAGGCTTTACTTTTGTTGAGTTCCATACCAGAGAGCTAGGAAACTTTAGTCGTCTCTTTGAGTATGGTGTGATCACTGTCGACGTGATGAAAGATAGTATGTTCAATGAAGAGGCTAGAAGAAAAGAATAGGGTACTTCTAATTCTGAAGCACTTGTTATAGAGAGACGGGGAAGAAGCCAAAGTAGAAAAACCCATGGTGATGATTGGAGGAAGATCGAAATCAAGAAAAGGGATAAAATGTTATCATTGTGACAAGCTCATGCACTTTAAAAATGAGTGTAGAAAATGAGTGTAGAAAATGGAAAAGAAAACAGTTAAAATGGAAATGTGAAGAACAGAAAGAACAAAAGAGACTGTAGCAGTTGCATCTAATGCATAGGTATTTATTGTTTACGAGGTAGCATTTGCTAGCCTTAAATGCCAGGATTCTACATGGACAGTTGATACAGCAGCTTCTGTCAATATTACTCCATGTAGGGATTTCTTTTCATCCTATACCAGTGGTTATTTTGGTTGGATCAAGATGGGAAATGAAACTAAAGCAAAAATTGTTGGTATGGGGATGTACAATTGGAAACTAGCATTGATAGCAAGTTACTTCTCACAAGTGTGAAACATGTTCCTGAAATGCGCTGTAGCTTGATTTATGTTGAAAAACTTGATGAAGAAGACTATCATAATTACCTCATAGATGGTAGTTGGAAGCTTACAAATGGTTCTCTTGTTTTAGCCAGAGGAAAGAAGACTTAGGATCTCTACAGGACAAAAGCAAAACTAGTCCATGGAGATGTGAATATTGCTGAAAATGAAGTCTCCACTGAGCTATGGCATAAGCAGCTTGGCCACATGAGTGAAAATGAACTTCAAATTCTTGCCAGAAAAAAGCTCCTTCACGATGTGAAAGTAAAGTAGAGTTGTNACTACGAGCATATTTGGTGCACATTAAAATGAAAGAATGCATTTTTTTGAAGTGATGTGATAGAGAATATGTGGTTGAAAAAGAAGGAAAAATTATTGATGTGATGGAAAATATTATTTTATTGAAGAATGTCTGGTTGAAAATGAGTAGAATAATGAGAATGAAAATTTTAATGTGACTCAAACAGAGGGCTTGAATTAGTTCACACTGATATTTGCACAATGCAAAGTAAATCTCTAGATGGTGCATTGTATTATGTTACATTTGTTGACGATCCTTCTAGAAAAGTGTTTGCATATATTTTGAACTCTAAAGATCAGGTGCTAAAAGTACTTAAAAACTTTCGTTCGAAAGTTAAAAGAGAAATTGGAAAGTAGTTAAAATGTGTTAGAGTGGATAACGACGGTGAATACATAGGGCCATTTGAAGAATATTATAAAAAACATGGCATCAGACTTGAGAAAACTGTTCCAAAGACTCCACAACAAAATGAGGTGGTAGAGGGAATGAATAAGACTATTTGTAAGAAAATCAAATGTATTCTCTCTCGTGCAAAATTGCCTAAGCACTTTTGGGCTGAGACAATGAGGACATCAGTTAACTTGATTAATCTTTCTCCATCAGTTCCTCTGAATGGTGATGTTCCAGAAAGTTTTTGGACATAGAAAGATGTGTCTCTTGATCACTTGAGAGTTTTTGGTTATTGGGTATATGTTCATATTCCTAAAGATAAAATATCCAAGTTTGGTAGCAAAGCAAAATAGTGTATCTTCTTGGGTTATGAACATGAAGAATTTGGGTACAGGTTATGGGACCCAGTGAATAAAAAGATTATCAAGAGCGTAGATGTATTCTTTGAAGATGAAACCATTGAAGATTTAGATCAAGATTAAGAAGCCAAAGTCAATCAATGAAGAACAAATCAGTTCTCTTCCACTTGTACCAGACTCTATGGTGCATGATGAACACAGAGAAAATATGCAAGAAGAACATGACAGTATAGGGGACATACATGATGAAGCTTCTACATAGGTGATGAGACCAGATCAAAATCAAGAGGAAGCTCTTTTAGAGGTGTCAACTAAAGAAGAGTTGAGAAGATCTACTAGAGAGCGTTTGCCTTTCAAGAGGTATTCTAGTAATTAGTATGTGTTACTTTCTGCTGGGGGAGAGCCAGAGAGTTATCAAGAGGTTCTACAACATGATTAGAAAAAAGGAATGGTTAAAAGCTCTGTAAGAAGAGATAATCTTTGCATGAGAACAACACTTATGACCTAGCAGAGTTGTCTAAGGGTAAGAGAGCACTGAAGAACAAATGGGTGCTTTGACTAAAGGTTGAATCATGTAGTTTGCTACTATGGTACAAGGCAAGGTTGGTTGTGAAGGGGTTTGGTCAGCAGAAAGGTATTGATTTTGAAGAAATCTTCTTACTTGTGGTAAAAATGTCTTCAATCTGAGTTGTGCTAGGCTTGGCAGCCAGTACGAATATAGAGATTGAACAACTCGATGTGAAGACCGCTTTCCTCCATGGTGATCTTGAGGAGGAAATATACATGGAGCAACCAGAAGGATTTACAGCTAAAGTCAAAGAAAATCTAGTATGTCAGTTGAAGAAAAGCTTGTATGGTCTCAAGCAGGCACAAAGATAATGATATAAGAAGTTTGATTTCTTCGTAGTTGAGCATGGGTACACCAGAACAACTAAAGGATTTACAGCTAAAGGTAAAGAAAAACTTGTATGTCGGTTGAAGAAAAGCTTGTATGGTCTCAAGCAGGCACCAAGACAATGGTACAAGAAATTTGATTTCTTCATGGTGGAGCATGGGTACACCAGAACAACTTCTGATCATTGTGTGTTCATAAATAAATTCTTTGATGGAGAATTTATTATTCTTTTGCTATAGTGGAGGACTTGTTGATTGTTAGTCGTGATACTGAGAAAATTATGAAGCTGAAAATTGAGCTAAGCAATTCCTTTGACATGAAGGACTTTGGACCTGCAAATCAAATTTTCGTTATGAAGATCTTTCGTGGCAATAAGAATTGGAAATTATGGCTATCACAAGAAGGTTATATCAAGATTGTATTGGACGGGTTCAATATGGACAAGTCAAAACCAGTAAGCTCTCCACTTGCAAGTCATTATAAACTAAGTTCAAAGCAAAATCCTTCAAATGAGAAAGAAAAGGAAGAAATGATACAACTAACACATGAAGTTTATATCGAGAAGATAGTGCACAGGTTCAACATGGATAAGGCAACACCAGTAAGCTCTCCACTTGCAAGTCATTTGAAAATAAGTTCAAAGCAAAGTCCTTCAAGTTAGAAAGAAAAGAAAGAATTGAAGAATGTGCCTTATGCGTCAGCCGTGGGTAGCTTGATGTATGCTATGGTATGCACAAGATCAGATATTGCTCATTCTGTTAGAATTGTCATTAGATTTCTCTCTAATTCTGAAAAAGAACATTGGACAGCAGTGAAGTGGATTCTTAGGTATCTCAGAGGGACTTCCAAGACATGTTTGTCTTTTGGCACTAGCAAACCCGACCTTTTTGGGTTCACAGATGCAGATATGGCTGGTGATGTTAACTTTAGAAAGTCTACTTCTGGATATTTAATCACTTTTTCAGGGTGAGCAGTTTCATGGCAATTTAGACTACAAAAATGTATTGTTTTATCCACCACAGAGGTTGAGTACATAGTTATCACTGAAGCTAGCAAAGAGTTGTTATGGATGAAGAAGTTCTTATAAGAACTAAGCTTAGAACAAAAGAAATATATACTCTACTACAATAGTCAGAGTGCTATTCATCTCAGTAAGAATCTAACATTCCACTCAAGATCCAAGCGTATTGAAGTAAGGTATCATTGTATTCGAGATACATTGGAGATGAAAAGGTTAAAGCTTGAGAAAGTCCATACTGATGAAAATGGGCCAGATATGATGACAAAGTCATTGCCTATGGAGAAATTACAAGTATGCAGAAGGAAAGTGGGCATTGTGGAGCCCCTCATGTAATCGAGAAAGGGAAATTTGTTGGGTATTCCCTCTACGTGAGGGAACTTTCTCCTTTTAGTGGTAAGTGGGGACCACTTCCCACTAAGTTCCCACTATTTTTATTTAAAATGGGAAATATATATATATATACACACACACATAGAAAGAGTAAAACTTCTTGATGGGAGAGAGAGAGAGAGAGATATGGGTTTCATTCCTTTCTGCCTATGATCGAAGTTTATTTGTGGTTTGATTAAATTGAAATTTCAGAATGTTATTCCTGGCGAAGAGAGCTATGTCTTGACTATAGTTGATCGTCCAGATTCCTCTTTAGTTCTCTGGGTATGGTATACTTATTTAGGGAGATTTTCTCTTTGTTATTGTATATCCACTTTAGAGTGATGTTGTTATTCAAGAATTATATGTGTTCTTGATGTGTTGGTAGCCTCTGGAGTTTGTTCTGGGAAAAAATTGACTGTGTATCCCATTATTCTTCAGAGTGGAAGGTTTCGACTAGACTAGGTTCCGGGATTTTTCATTTAACGTTGAAGGGTTTTCCTCTTAAACAAATTATTGTGTTATATTGTTTTAGTTTTTGTAGTGTGTGTGAATTATTAGAGCTGAGTATTATTATTATTATTATTGTCATTTTTATTCTGCACAAAAAATAGGTTGAAATATTTTTTTGTTGCTTATTTATTGTTGGAACAACCCCAACATTTACACCCTGTTTGAGCCATATTATTCTCACAAGAATGTATTTTAAATTGTGTTTTGATGGAAAATATGTAGTTAAAAAATTAGGAAAATTTTGGATTTGCACGTAATATTATTTTATTGAAAAATGTGATTGAAAATAAGAGAAAAAAAATGTATTTTCGAAAAATTGGTACAAACATGGTGTTATAAGTAAATTAAATAGTAAATGAGAATATTTTAATTCATCATATTTTATTGTCTTGCACTTCCACGTTAAAATCTCCGATAAAGTTCGAGAGTTGTCTAGTCTGCGTTGTCCCCCCATATCATATTTATGATACTACAAATAAATATGGAAGATCATACATTCACAATTTTTAGAATTCGAAAATAAATACATAAGATACATTCACATGGAAGATTGTACGTGCACAATTTTTTAAAGTACTGTTAAACAAACCTGAGTTGATGTGATCAAAGTCTCGTTGTCGACCTTTTGTAGGGAATACAATGGATATAGAAGTAGTGATTCGTTTGGGCCTTTGATAGTGTGACTATTTGGTTTCTTCTTCCTTCTTTTTGGTTGGTTCGTTGTGTGAGTAGACGAGAGAGGGTAAGTGTTTTGTACGTGGGTAGAGACGAGATAGGGTACATGAGTAGATAAAAGAGTTTATAAAGTAGAATTTTTGGAAAGTTTGAATTTCATGAAAAATAAAATAATATATTTTTCTTATTTTCAAGGAAAATATAATCACGTGAATAAAGGTAAGAAAATATTGTTAATGAAAAAGATTGTCATTCAAACAATGTAAAAGTGAGAATTTGGATTGAAAAAAGACATTTATATAAAAAATATTGACAGCAACCTTAAAAAAACATAAATTGAAAATGAATTTGTAACCTGGCAAATAGATTATAAGATTCCTCTTGCTGTTATTCATTAAAATAAATCTCTCAGAAAAAAATAAAATGAAAAGAAAAAAACACTGCGTCGTTTTAAAGCCAACTCAAAAAAGGCAAAATCCAAAAGATAACTTCAATCTCATCCGTAACCGCTTACGTCTCAATCCAACGGTCCAAAATCAATTTCCTCAAAGAGAAAAAACCCTAAATTGTCTTTCTTCCTCAATCATGTATATATGAACACCCAGTCGTACCGCCCACCTATTCTCATCTCTCTCCACTTTCTGTACAAATTTTACGCTCTCTAGCATTTCTCGTGAAATTTGACCATGTCTGACGAGGAACATCAATTTGAGTCGAAGGCCGACGCCGGCGCTTCCAAGACTTTTCCCCAGCAGGCTGGAACCATACGTAAGAACGGTTACATTGTTATAAAAGGCCGTCCTTGCAAGGTTCGTATTCATGTATATCTATATGTTTGTGCTATTCGATGTGATAATTTTTTAAAATTTTGAAATCTGGGTTTTTACTAATGTTATCACTTTTGATAACCTCGCTAATTTTGTTTTGTTTTTGTGTGTGTGGATGTATACTGGAGCATATATGCTTTTCTAGGGTTTTTTGTTCTACCTCTAGATCTGTGTTTCAGGTATAGCCGTATAGTTTGTAATTGTGATATAGTTAAATTTGATTTCTTTGTGTATTTGCCAGCTAATTATGATTGTAGTTTTTATGCTAATTTTAAAAATTATTTGATTATTTATGGTATTTTGTTTTTAAAAATTCAATTTTTTGATCTTTTGTTTGTTTATGTAAATTGATCATTATTTTTTGTGAAATTTTACTTGAATTTTGGAAATTTTAGATCTGACTGTTACTATTTTATTCAATTTGAAGGTGATTTCTCGGAATTGGGTCGTTCTTTTATTTTAGAGAGTGAAATATAAATTAATTTACAATTTACCGTCTAGATACACAATTTTGTCATTCAAAGCAGCTTTGTTGATCAGCATCAGGTCCTGTGATACCTCTTATTGGTAATAGTAGTGGAATTGATCATTTGATGCCAGGTTGTGGAAGTTTCAACTTCCAAGACTGGGAAGCATGGTCACGCTAAGTGTCACTTTGTTGCAATTGACATCTTTAATGGAAAGAAGCTTGAAGATATTGTGCCGTCTTCACACAATTGTGATGTATGGATACTATTTTTTCTCCAAATATATATATATATATATATATATATATTAATGTTTATTGCTTCTGTTTCTTTTGCTTGTTATGACGATTGAGATATTTGAACTACAGGTCCCTCATGTTAACCGTGTTGATTACCAGCTCATTGACATATCTGAAGATGGATTTGTATGTGCTTGATTTCTTTTTGTCCGACAGTGTTGCGATTAATCACATTATCTAATAGTGCTTTTCAAAATGGTGTAGGTGAGCTTGCTGACTGATAATGGTAACACTAAGGATGACCTGAGGCTTCCAACCGATGAAAGTCTGCTTACTCAGGTTTGTCGAACATAATCTTGTCGTTGGCTGGGCAAAGGAAATCTCTTTGTTCTTCGTTACTTTTCTAGCCTATTGGGATTTCTTCCCTAATTTTTGTGATCTGCATACAGATCAAGGATGGATTTGCTGATGGGAAGGACCTCGTTGTTAGTGTCATGTCTGCCATGGGAGAGGAGCAGATCTGTGCCCTCAAGGATATTGGTCCTAAGTAGCTTTCCTCTACCTTTAGGGATTGCTACCTTAGGGACTGCTTGCTGCCTTTTATTTTCAAATGAGATAAACATGATATAAGTCTACTAAAGTATGGGAGGATCATGGGCCATCTTTCCGGGATTATCCATACAGGAGACTGGAATGTAGATGGTTTTGTTCTCGACTATTCAGAGACTACTTTATCATTAATAGGTTCATGTGTGCTACATTTATGTTCTGTTCTGTCTTGTCCCGTCCCGTCCTTTTCTTTTTTTCTCTTTTTATAAAACTGTTTGAATCTTGTTTATTATGGGTGTGAAGTAGAAACTGATTTCGATGCAAAATTATAAATTTGTTGCACCATTTGATTCGATTTTATGAGGTTTCTTTTAAATTCTTTCTTGCCAACTGATGAATCATTTGTTGTTTACTCTGTCTTTCGTGTATATGCTTCCTTTGCACAATCATCTATTAGTTCTTTATGTTGGAAATTATTGGTCCTTAGCTTTTCTTAAGCCGAAGTGTGTACAATTTTCAATTTTGTTGCTGTAAACTTTATTTACCGAAAATAAGACATTTCCTTTTATCCTTTAGTATATAGAGGTCATAGAATCTTTTGTGTGACCATCGTGAACCATCGTGAACAGTGCTTTAGGGGCAGAATCGACTTGGACTTCTATTAATTAGTCAATGAGTAGATTAACATTCACAATTTCTTTATCGGTTGTGAATCTGTCGCTATCAAGTCCCTTTCTGCGTTTCTTGGTTCTCTCATCTGATTGCTGCTTTTGAACATATTCTGAAAATGTATATACCCTTTTATTTCTTTTCTCTATTTTTGGATGGCTTATCAACCATTCATTGTGTGCGTTTGTTCTCTCTTGGATAAGCCTATTCTCAACAATTCAAATTCAATTTGCTCATGTGCATTGTAGGGTAGTGTGGTTGTTGCTGCCTTGCACCAGTCCTACCACTGCCCTTGCGTCCCTGTCACCATAACTTCACCACATTTCTCCCATCCCTCTTCCTGGATATTGAGAAGCGAGGGGGAAGAAAACCCCCTCTTAGTTATCGTGTACGAGTAACCAGGGGAGTTTCTTCTCTCTAATTTGCCATAACAGTGGCGATAAGGTGGGCGGCTGGGGGGTTTAGGGATGGATTTATGAAATTGAAAAAAATCAGTCCATGATACAGTAACAATCTTGCCCTACGGTTAAAATCATACAATTACGAAATTGAAAGGCAAGGATAAAAACTGGGAACATTGAGTTACTACCTATAACACTTCTCGAATTTACTAAAAGAACATATAAAATAACTGCTTTTTTATTCGGAGACGTGACCTCTAATACGACACAGACATATATATATGAGTTAGATGAATTCCGAGTATAAACCTATTTCATAAATCATTTTTTATACTAGACGTATATATCAGAATTAGTGACTTAATCGAGTACTGGATATGATATTTATGTCGTGGATCATTAATTTGATCCACGTTTAATACTCTTAATATATAAGCTAAGCACATATGATGTGACACACTACAATAGATGATGTAATCAATTTTGTAATTAATCATTATTTTTCACCACGTGTTGTAGTGTGTCATGTCACCCGACTATATAAATAAAACTAATCAATTATTCAATAAAATACAAAGATAAATTTTATCGACTTGTACAGTACAAATTCTGCTGCATTGTGGTACTATTTAATTTCCAATCAAGTTTATTAAGAGCTTGTTTGTCTCCCATTATTGGGAGAAAATTAGTGTAATGAATAGTATTTTTTGGAGAATGTATGGTTGAAAATTAAAGTAACTTTATTGATTTGTGTGTAGAATATTTTATTGTGTAAATGTGTGGTGGAGAATCTTACTGTAGCAAACAATTTTTTTGGAATAATGGTAGACAAACGGGGGCTAAGCTAATTTTTCTTCTTTGTTCAGTATATATAATGCAACTTTTCCATGAATTGCATGTAAATATCTAGATAATAATTTTTGAAAACTTAAAATGAATTAAAAGTATTCTAACTCATGCGCATTGACAAATTATACACGTCGAGTTGTCATAGTCACCATATTCTCTAATTTGACAAACTCAATCAATCTTCTCAATCAGGATCGAATTTTCTTGAATTGAGTTGCCTTGTTCTTGGACTTAGAGATGACAATTCAAACTGTTAAAATCGAAAATCGCGGTTAACCGAACCGAATGGGGTGAAAAAATCGAACAAACGGTGCAATGAGGTGGTTATGATTTTGATTTTAATGACCCGGTTCGGGGTGAGACGGGTATGGTATTTAGCGACGGTGCCCTGCCCCGAACTGATTACCCGTTAAAAAAAAAATTTGCGACAATTGGGCTTTCTATTATTCTTTCCCAAAATTAATTGGGTAATTTTGATAATTGGACCTCTCCAAAATTCGGCCCAATTAACATTACTAGTAAA
>CAIGRT010135353.1:0-19227 GCA_903798405.1 Fraxinus platypoda
ATCATTAATTTATTTTATAGTTTGCAACACGATCATTTTCAACCATACATTCACGCAATAAAATATTCTGCACGTATACCAAAATCTTTTTCCTACTTTTTAATTACACATTCTCCTAAAAATCACTATTTAAAACTCTTTTTTTCTACAATAATGATCGTCAAAGTTTTTCTTCACAAATCTTCCATAATATAGTTGTTCCTCCACATGTAAATGCATATCCCCGTTATGGTTTAACTTTATGTGTATTAGAGATCCAACTTGCATCAACATATCCAATTACAGAAGATCTTAGTTTTTATGAATGAAATATTCACATGTCAATAGTACTTCTAAGTAACAAAAAATGTCTTTAACACCACTCCAATAACTTTGAGTTGGTTTAGAGTTATATCTTGTAAAGTGATTTACAGATAAAGCTATGCATCGTCGATTATAATTTGTAGATATTTTAATGCTTTAATTGTAATGAGATATGGTACTTCAAGGTTAAGAGTGTTTTCTCCATTTTTAATTGGATTGATGAATTTCATATCAAGTGATCGAATAACCGTAAGTGATGTCAGCGAATGTGCTTTATCGTATATGAAGATTAAAGAAAAAATAATCCTTTTAAAAAATTTCGATTTACAACTCAAGGTAGATTTTGATTTTTCCCAAATATTTCATCCTAAACTTGCTTTTCAAATAATTTTCAATTTTTTGTTAAGTTTTTTAGGAGTTCCAATAAGATTAAATTATCAACATAAACTGTCAGAATTGTAGTATTTCTTTCTTTATGAAAACATATGGACAAACATCATCGTTTTTATAATCATTCTTTAATAAATATTCAGTAGAGCAATTACACCACATGCATTTGAATTGTTTCAATTTGTATAAGTTTGGGACATGTATAATTTATTTCTAGCACTTTGAGCCCTTCATTAATTTTAATGTACACACTATCAAGTGAACCATATAGATAAGCAGTTACTGCATTTATAATGCACATGTCGAGTGAGAAACCTTTGGCTACGAATCAAACTTTTTTATCTTGTAATTTCATGTTTTCATTCATCTTCCTTACAAAAAGCCACATGTATCATTTATAGATTACATTTTCAGGTGTACAAACTATAGATTCAAGTACTTTTCATTCCTTTAAAGAATTCAATTCCACTTATACGAATTATTTCCATTTTGGCATATGTCATTTATTAATTATTCGACTTTGACACATCATTATTACTATTGGGTGTTTAAATTGATCGTGTCAAAGTATAATTTTTTGAGTGAATGAACTTCGAGTTCATAACAATGGTTGATTCAATCACTTTATTAATGTATAATACATGCCAAAGGAAAGTGCTCTGAAATTTCTTTTATCTTCTTGTGGTTGGAGACACGGGAAGATAAGTTATTAAATACTCCTATTATTTTCTTACATCATCTGAATATGATATTTACAATAAATATCTTTAAACCAAGCAAATTCCTTTGAATTTGCTGGAATGAAGTACATTACTAATATATAATTTTGTATTATTTGATAAGATAATACTACTTTTTCTGGAGTTCACAATAGTATTCTATTCACATGATATCTTATTAACATTAACGTTAATATCAAGAAATACTTTTATCTTGGAGAATTGTGTGTAATTGCATTATTAGCAAAACAAATAATATCTTGACAATTTGTTTTGAATATGTTACCGAACAATAAATCTTCATAAATTTGCATGTATAATGTCTTGTTAACATAAATATTTAAATTATAAGGATCAACTACATATATTATTATGGGTTTTGCTAAAAACTATTTTTTCACATGTTAATGATAAATTGTCACTTGGATATTGTTTGATGTACATGTAGAATAATGCTATTATTAATAGATGGAAATCAAAACGTATCATTAAAGCATTCAACACGGGTACTCAAAATCAATACATGTGGGCCCACAAAAAGAAAGAAAGATTATAGCACTAAAATAATAAATAAATAAAAAGGATTTCTTTAATAAAGTCAAGACAAGATCATAGTAATTTCAAGTGCCTCGTTGACTTCGAACATGATTTTTTTTTTTTTTAAAGTAACCGCGTGCAAAAGATAGAAAATTATATTTTTATCTTCATTAATATTTTAGACAATAAATTTTGGATCATAAAATGTAATTGCACCAATAAATCGATAAATAATAAAGAAAGACAAGGTCGGTACATAAACCAATAGTGCATCTACAATAAATAAAAATACTTATATACTTGGGTCGGGTGGTGTTTCTTCAAAAACAATATTGTCATACTTTTTTTTCTTCAGGAAAAATAATAAAATATTCGTTTTAGAATATTAATGTGTGTGAAGCTATGCTACTTCAAGAGCCCTAATTTCATATAGAGTCATACTTTCTCAAGAACGACGACATAATATTCTTCTGGAATATCGACATATACTAAGTAATGATTGTTTAGGACTAAAAGAACAATACTCTTCCAGAATATTGGTTTCTATAACTTTGTGCTTTTTCGAAAACAACAACGTAATAATGCTCTTCGACAATATTGATATTTACATTTGATGGTTTTTCAAACATAATATTGTAATATTCTTCTAAAATATTAATATGAAGTAACATGGGAGAATTTAAAAAGAAAAAAAAAGCCTTGTGTATTTACAACATATAGGTATTCATTGACATTAGGGCGTGTTTGAGCCACATTATTTTAGAAGAATGTATTCTGGAATAGTAGATTGATGGAGAATGTAAGGTTGAAAAAGAAGGAAAAGTTATTGATGTGATGGAAAATATTATTTTATTGAAGAATGTGTGGTTGAAAATGAGTAGAAGAATGAGAATGAAAATTTTAATGTGTACAACAACATAATATTATTCAAGAGTACAATACATACTAAATTGTGCTCTTCCATGAAATATTCTTTTAGAATAATGACATATAAATGTTTGTGATAATAAAATCAATATTCTAATATTGACGTGTAAATTAACGCCTTTTCATCATAATATTCTTCTAGAATAATATGAAATAGTAATAAATTATATTCAAGCAATATACATATAATCAAATCTAATAATGTTCACACATATTGACATTTTTTTTTAACACTTAAAGTCTGCATGAAGATAAGCCCGCTCGAAGTCTCCGTGTCAATTGTAATATCCAATCTAGTATTTTAGAAAAAAACACTCAGCCTCAGCTCAGCTCAGCTCATCCATCGGGTTGTTCAGTTGCACACTTTTATTATTAATATAAAATCAATTACATAAATTTTCTTTCATATATCTCTCTTCTACAAAATTTCAAATTTATTTTATTTCACTTTTCTTTTTTCATACCGAATCTAATTTTATCATTTCGTAAACGCCAAAGAAAAAAAGACATATAACAATAATTCCACATTAAGAAAAAATGGTAATTAAGCTAAAAGCAAAACGGACAATCGCGTGGGGGTAAAGTGTTGAGACAAACTTTTATTTTGGTCAACTCTTGAATTAATTGAATAATCATCCATCCATCCATCCCCACTTTGATTTTTCTTTTTTCCTTTTATCAATAAATGCAAAATAAAGGCAAAAAAATAGTTGGTCAACATTCATAAATTACAAGGTGATATATTTATTTCTTTGAAAAGAATAAATGACCTTTATTTCAATTTATTGATAAATGGAAAAGTCATTAGTTGGAAAAGTTGTAATAAATTCATGAAATTAGCATCCAATTGTTATTAATTAACATATTCATATCAAATTATGAATTATTATAAAGATGTAGCAACAGAGAGAAGGATACAAAATGAATGGACAGAAATTTGGATAATATAATCCTCTGTACAGACTGTACCACCACTAACCGCTGCCCTCATCCGCTCATAAAAGCTTAAGTCAACCGTCAATGTCACTTTCATGCAGCCTGCATAAAATTTATTAAAAAAAACAAAACAATTAGAACCAAAACAACTGTCCATTGAAAATTCAGTGAATTCATCAATCAAACACACACAAAAACCACACAATTTTTCTACTTCTTCTCCCTTGTACGCGGATTTAGCCATACATAGTTTTTTATGCCCATAAAAACACGCGCACACACAGAGATAGAGAAAAATAGATCTTCCTTTAGTCCCATAAATTAAACACAGCCCATCTTGAAATTCTTGATTTTTATTTCATGTTTACAGTAGACATCCATTAATTTTCTTTTTCTGTGGAAATTGATTATACATAATAATCTTTCTTCTGTAAAAAATGGCTTCTGCGGCAATATTTTCGTCGCCGAGGAGGAGGAGATCGCCGTCACTGGAGGCCTTTTTGGCGCCGGTGGATCTATCGAGCGAGGCCCTTTTGGATACTCTATGTGCTCTTTCTAGGGAGTTGGTGTCATCGTTTACG
Source organism: Fraxinus platypoda (assembly GCA_903798405.1). Lineage (NCBI taxonomy): Eukaryota > Viridiplantae > Streptophyta > Magnoliopsida > Lamiales > Oleaceae > Fraxinus > Fraxinus platypoda. Next base: position 4,394 of record CAIGRT010135353.1, read on the forward strand.
GTCAACAACAGAATGGTGCCGTCTTTCCAGGGCAAGAATTCCAAATCCTTAATCAGGAAAATCCAGGTGTTTTCTGTCCTTCTGGATTCTTTTTGTGAAGTGGGGTTATCAAGAATGCCTTCAAGGGTGTTTTTATGCTTCAAGGAGTTGTATCTTGTGCTTTACAGATCGAAAATTTTGCTTGATTATGTTAAAGGGTCGAGTAAGTTGTGGCTTCTGCTTCAAAACCATTCGATTTCGGGTCATTTCCATGATCTAAATCAGGAAATCTTGACACTTTTGGATGTTTTTCCTTTAAGTGAAATTTATATATCTCAAGATGTTAAAGAACAGGTAGAATTGTTAAGGAAACAATCAAGAAAGTCGAAATTGTTAATTGATAAGAACGATGATATATTGAGGATGAAGTTTTATAATTTCTTGAATGAACTTGAGAATGGAAAGGTTCCTGATCAGAATGAACTGTATTTGTTTTTTGTGGAAAAATTGGCCATTCGTGATGTGAAAAGTATTAGATTTGAGATTGAATTCTTGGAGGAACAGATTGTGAATTGTGAAGGGGATATTGAGCCCACGGCCTCAGTACTGAATGGATTTGTGGCTTTAACGCGATACTGTAGGTTTTTACTATTCAGATTTGAGAATGAGGAGGGTGAATTGGGAAAGTGGAGGCATAAGAAGACGAAGAAAGGACTGATTACCCAGGAGATTGCAAATACGTTTATTACGATTCCCAGTGATTTCTGCTGCCCAATATCATGGGATTTTATGAGGGATCCAGTGATAGTATCAACAGGGCAGACCTATGATCGGCTCTCAATATTAAGGTGGATGGCGGAAGGGCACAGTACTTGTCCGAAGACGGGGCAGATGCTTGTTCATACTTGGTTAGTGCCAAATCGAGCTCTGAGAAATGTGATCATGCAGTGGTGTCTTGCTAATGGGATTCCATATGATCCGCCAGAGAATGTGGATTCTTCTGAGAGTTACAGTGCTGCTTCACCAAGCAAGGCAGCAATACAAGCTACTAAAGCCACAGCAGATCTTCTCGTTGAACAGCTAGCAAACGGGACAGCAAAGGCAAAGACCGTGGCTGCCAGAGAGATAAGATTGTTAGCAAAATCAGGAAGAGAAAATCGAGCTTGCATTGCCGAGGCTGGTGCAATACCCCTTCTGAAAATGCTACTTTCATCTTCGGGTGCCTTTGCACAAGAGAATTCTGTGACTGCGATGCTGAACTTATCCATTTATGATAAAAACAAATCCCGAATCATGGACATAGAAGGGTGTTTAGGATCAATAGTTGAAGTTTTGAGATCAGGACACACGACTGAGGCCAGGGAAAATGCTGCAGCTACATTGTTCAGTCTCTCTGCTGTTCATGACTACAAGAAACAAATAGCAGAAGAAGATGGGGCAGTCGAAGCATTAACAGGGCTGTTGATTGAGGGTACACCAAGAGGAAAAAAGGATGCAGTAACAGCTCTATTTAATCTATCCACTCACACTGAGAATTGTGTGAGAATGATAGAGTCCGGAGCTATGACAGCATTAGTGGAGTCGCTGGGATGCGAAGGTGTCTCTGAAGAAGCAGCTGGTGCATTGGCCCTGATTGTCCGGCAACCAGTTGGAGCAGAAGCAGTCGGAAATGAGGAAATGGCAGTGGCCGGGCTGATTGGAATGATGCGATGTGGCACTCCAAGGGGAAAGGAAAATGCAGTGGCTGCGCTGCTTGAATTATGCAGAAGCGGTGGGTCAGTAGCAACGGAGAGGGTTCTAAAGGCACCTGCATTGGCCGATTTACTTCAGAGTTTGCTCTTCACAGGGACAAAACGAGCCAGGAGAAAAGCAGCGTCACTTGCTCGAGTTTTCCGGAGGTGTGAGCATCCATCATTTCATTTTGGTGGAATGGGTATAGGGTATGCATTTGCTGGAAACTCGACTTCAGTTAGGGATTCGGGTTTTGCTGGCGATGTCGCAGTATCTATTTCGGTGCCTGTGTTATAGTGGTAACGTGCACAGCTGTGTTCTTGTTTACCCATTCAATATTTTTTAAATATCTAATATTTGCAAAAAATTTCTTTCAAATATACGAGAGGAAGGGGTTACTGAAAAATCACAATTTAGTTGTTCAGAGCCAGTTCTTTGCCTTATTCTATTTTTCTGTATAGTTTGATTACTGATCCATGAAGAAACTGAGGGACATCTCAGATCACAACTCGACTAGAATGACCATATAATGTGCTAAATTGCCCATAAAAATCTGCACTTTTGGGCAAAGGCTCAGTCCAGCACTGTGAATTATTTTGATTATTTGAACTGAGTACTCGTATCAATTCTAAGAAAGTAAATTGAAATTGTGTAGCAAGCTTTGGAGAAAATCCACTTTAATTCTCAAATTCCGGTTCTTGACCATTAATAGATTGAATTGATTAAGATCATTGTTTCTCGTGAATTAAAGTAATTTTTACAAACGACCATATGATATCTCTATGAAAGATACACAGATGCATTCAAAATTAGAGCATTCAACCAAATATCAAGCGAAGCATTATGGTATATTTATCTCATTTTACGACCTTCGTTACAAGTACTAAAATTTATTTTTGACCTTAGGGGAACAAGGTAAGTCACAATTCGTTCAAATAATGGCCAAGCAATCGTTCAATCAAGTAGTTAAAGTATAATCATGAAAACACAAACTAGATTGAGAATATATTTTTTGGATTTCAAGAATATAAGAATAAAAATAAAAGATCAACGTTTTTCATCTCGGAGAGATTCTTGAACCATCTCCTTTTTCCTTGAAGAGCCGGTATGAGGTGCAACCCCAATTAGAGAATTGCAGTGGTTGTGTCCCCATGTAAACCTAGAACACATTTATATGTAAATAATGTTCTAAAATGTGTAATGTGTGGCATCAAACATTACAAACATATGCGTGCCTAACGAAGCATATTCATAGTTATGCATTTTTTGATTTTTAATATTATTTTAAATATAAATAAATAAAATAATGCATTTTTTTAAAAAAATTTATACATATTCTTCAACAAAAACTTATTGATCAAAATCCTAAATATTACAATTACATGGTACAATTTGATTAGATACGAACACATGCTCATTATCTTTAGAAATAGAATTAGATGTCATGAAAAAAAAAAAAAAAACCTTTTACTCCATTGGCACCTAGAAAATTGAAGCAAGAATTAAAAAAAAATTAGAACCTTCAAAATTATTATAACTTAAAGATAGGCGAGTTTGATAAGTATTTTTTTCCTAAAATAAAAAACCAGAGGAAAAAAAAAAGGCGTTCAAAGTTCCGATTAGATTAGGTGAACAATACAAAAATGAAAAATGTACTTTCAAGTTCTTGCAACTCGATGAAAATATCAAGAGTGAAACGTCAAAACCCTACAAATTTGCAACATATAATTCATGGGTTTGGGTGATTTGAACTAATTTCATGTTTCTTGAACTCAATTTTATCTTCTTTTTTAAAAAAAAAAAATTTATAAAAATGGGATAGATTTTGCTTGGGCAATTTGAACATAATTTTTAACACAAATGTGTGTATATTTTAACGTTTAAGTGCGCATATGCAATCAATAAAATGGGTTGACCACATTATCACACGTATACCCCATATGCGGAGCACAAGCCGATCTTAGCCCACGAGCACATTTAGTTTTTTTCAATTTTTTATTTTTTTATGCTCATTGTTCTTTTTATTTTATTTTTTTGAAAAAAAAAATCCCTTCTCCTTTTCTTCGAGCTTGGGATAAACTGTTTATTTTCGAGTAGGCGGAGTTAAAATTGTACATGAATAATTTGTTACGTGTATATTTTTTTAAATTATTTAAAAAAAAAAATCAAGCGTTCAGAAATGAAGAACGCATCTCAAGTTTTCCGACTATGAAGATACCTGAAAACTTGAGGCAAGTTTTTTGTTTTCGGTTTCGAATAATTGAGTCAAGATTTTTTGTTTTATGAGTCGTTTTGTTTTGCATGGAGAATAAAACATGTGAACACGTCTTAAGAAAAAGTTTCACAGAACAAAAAATCTTGACTCAATCATCAGATATTTGGCAAGCCACGAGCATGCCCAAAACCCGCCTTGTGGGCGAGCTCACAAATCGCTCGTTGATCAAGCCAACACGCTTGGCTCGTGTTCAAGTTCATTCAAAAACAAGCCTGAGCCGCTCATAAGTAGAGTTTTTCAAAACGACGAGCTACTTGACTTGATTGTCACCACTGCATATGTGCAGCGTTCTGAAACGCCCGAGCATATGTGCACATTTTTAAACACTGTGTAATACGTATTTGGCATGAATGTTGTGTCCGGAGAATACTAATATTGTCCTCGAAATCCTATCTTCAGATCACAGACATCTCGTGGCCACAAATCTTGGCTCACGACAACCGTCAGCAATAGTGAAAATTTTATTTTTCGGATTTCCCTCACAGGCCCAAAGGTACACGCGCCCATGACTGGACCAATAGAGATAAGCAGATTTTCAATTACATTTCAAATGGGAAAAAATCATAATTACAAATGTTTTAGAATATAATTTTAAAAATAACGAACTTTTGAAAAAAAATTCAAAAATCAAGTCACATTTATGATATCTAATAAAATGTTGTGATCTATAATTTATTTAATAAATATATCCCAATTGCATATTCACAATCAAAAGTTAGGTCACAAACACACAATTAATAGGTCACATAATTTATTAGTCACAATCATACAATTAACCGGTCACATTCACTATTTTCTCGTCACCCCATCTACCTCATCCCACCTCTTCTCTCTCGTTCTTCACTCGTTTTCTTCACGCAACCACCACACTATTGTTGTCAACCTCTACTCCTCCTGTCGGAGATTGGATCCGACAATGAGATTTAAGGACGTAGGATTGGAAACCCCACTCGTCTATTGACTAAGGCCATCTCCAACTCTGTACCAAAATTTGAGGTAAGTTTAGTACCATTTTGCAACAAATGAACAGTGTTTAATCATTTTATTCCTTTTTTTCATTCTTTACAATTTATTTATCTGAAAAATTATTTATTTATTTAATTTACTACTAAATAAATAATTACGTTTCGTTAACGAAATATTGAATTCATTCATTGATTTGATTTCCTTATCAAAAACATTAAATAATTACATTTTGTTAATTAACCAATTTTTTTTTACAATGTGAAAGAAAATGGCAAAATTGTAATAACCATTTTAGTGCAAAGTATGGTGTTACATTGGAGGTACTTTGCACCATTTTTTGGTGCAAAATGATGTTTTGGTCCACACATTGGAGTTGCTCTAAGGACCGTCACAAACCACAAAACTCAAATGCGCCTCTTCTGATGACGGTGGCCAGACAAATCGCAAAAGAAATTGCCCCTCTTCATCGCTCTCATCCACCACCACCCCCATTATCACTCTTCTAGTTCTCCGCCACGAGATTAGTGGAGAATGGATGGCGACACCTCATAGTGGCCAGATCTACAGTCGTTGAATCTACAGCTATCAAACCATTCAAACTGCAACGCCGCCACCGCCGAAGATTCAAGTGGATAAAAAGTCCCCATCATCGACACACCATTGTTGTTTAGCTGCAACCGCGCCCTAGTGAATGGTTCAATGTGGGTCAAAGGAAATGGCATTGAAGCTGACTTCTCTCGGGTCGGTTCTTGGAGAAAATGGCATGAGTAGTTGAACCACCGTCACTGTTAAAGGAGGCTGATTTTCGCTTGTGGCCACCGCCTCTCCGCCTTGAGGTGGACTACTTCGAGACTCTGGGGGCGAAGTCTTTGGAGGTTTCCACTGAGTTACGTTGGCGGGCAGCGGTGAAGTTCAAGTTGAATCTCTTGTCTTGTATGTTTGACGGTTTTGATGTGAAGTTCCCCTAAAAACTGGGGATTTTTGCAACAGGGGAAGTGGGGTATAAATTTAAGTCAAAGTAAAAAATTAATTTTATTCACACATTTCATCGACGTTTATCAAAATTTATTAAAAATCTAATATTAATCCTCACTAAACAAGGGATGAATCTTAGAATGTAGGATTTAATTTTTCCTTCTAAAATATGGGTGCTAAAAATATGATAATCTATTATTGGATAGATAAAACTTAGCCTCTGTTTGGGGCATGTTTTCAGTCCAAAAGAATGAAAAAATAGACTGATAGTGTACCTTTTTGAGCCCCTCTTTTTTTACCTCTCTCTCACAAGGTGGGGCCCACTAGCAGTACAAACGGTCATATTTTTTTTCTATTTAGGAGGTGAAGAATGAGCTCCAAACAGGTGCTTAATAATAAATATTAGAGAAACCGGAATTTTTGTAAAAAAAAAAGTAAGGTTTGATTTTTCATTTTCGAAAGATGCAACCAGGTCCAGTCTAATTATCTCAATTGAATTTGTATTTTAAATTACTATGGATTCGTGGAGAATGATCCAATTCATGAGTGAGAAAGAAAGAATTTTAGGAACAAGGATTAAGTAAGGTCCTGTTTCATAGCACTTCAATTTCATGAAAGATGAAAATTAAATTCCATTTTTCACATTTTCGAATGTTTGATTGTCCAAATTTTTCGTGGAATTGGTTTTCCATCTATCACCAACATGCTCACATTTTCTTGATTTTGATGGGAAAAGTTTTTCTATGCAACTTTTTTAATTTTTTTTTTTTTCAATAAAAACAAATAATATCCACAATTGTAACAAATTATATCCCTTTAATAGACAATTTTCATGAAAAACAAAGCCAAACGAATACCCTAAAATCCAAAATTTTAATATTTTTCAGGTGAAAAATTATACTAATCAAACACAATTAATTGACAATTCTCAGTTAAACAAGTTCTAGACAAATCAATTCCCTTAAATTCATTTTTTTTTCCACCCAAATTTCATTCTTGCAATCAAACGAACCCAATTTTTATATATATCCAAACATAGTTTAAATGCTGCTTTTCTTTTCTTTTCTTTTTAGTAAACAAAATACATTTTGGAAAGTAATTTTCCTTTATTATCAAATAGATAGCCTATTCTATCAATTAAAAAAGTCACTATCAAATATAATTTTAAAGTTACTGTATTTTTACAAACCGAATTTACTTTTTCATAAAAATTTCGTATAAAGAGAGTATTATAACGATGGACCCCTACTTTTCCCCAACAGAAGCCAGTACCTTTGACAGTTCCTTAATGACAGCCGTTCCACAAAAGCTAGAAAGTAGAAAAAGTGGCTAATGGTCACAAGATTTAAGTCACTTTCTTTTGAAATAAATAAACCTATAATGACCACATTATGAAACCCACGTCCCCATTAACAGCTCAACTGCCCCTTAACTGCCAGCTCCTAATCCTACTCTACCCTTCACTCCATAATTCATCTTCACTTTTTCCCTAGCAATCTCACAAAATTCAAACACAATAAGTTAAGATTCCTCAATAAAAATGAAGTGGGGGAGAAAGAAATCTGCATCTTTAATCAGTCGTGTTTTTAGCATTTCTTGGCTCTCCAAATTGAGGGAAAAAAGTGCAAACTCTGAGCCTACTTCAGCAAAGATGAAGCAGAAGGGGAAATGGGATTTGCCATCTCCGAGTTCATTAGCACCTGCTAGTTGCAAACAACGTAGCTTCTGTAGCAGCATGGATTACGACAGTCATTGGAGGCTTTCTTCGTGTGGTGAAGAACGAATCCAAGGTAGGATGAGCACAGGTGGAATTAATTGTCTTCTGTATGATTCTGATGATGAGATTAAATTCCCAATGAAAGGAATTCAGAGCTTCGACGACACAGTTCTGGACATAAAGAGAATGAAAGAAAAGCAACATCAGGTGAGAATTCTAAATGGGGAAACAGAATTCATAACACCAAGTAGAAAACCTGAGAACGATCGAAATTCAAAAGGATCAAGTAGAAGGATCTTGAAAGAGAAACTAGCAGAACTGAAAAGAGAGACTGATAAACAAGAAGAAAAATCATCCACATTAGTAGAGAAAGATACACTTGGAATAGAACCAGAAATTGTGATCCAGAAGAAAGAAAAGAATTTTCACAAGTCTACAGGTTCTAATGCAAGAAGACTGCACAGATACTCTTCCTCCAACTCCAATCTAAGCACAATTCAGGAAAATTGTGACTTTTGGGCTCCGAATTTGGATGAATGTAATGCAACTTCAGAAAAGAAATCAAGTTCAGAATGCAAAATCAGAACCCTTCAAGAAATGAAGAAAGCAAGAACGAAGTTAAAAATGAAGACAAAGGAGAAAACTGTTGCGGTTGAGGACAAAACGGTCTTTGATAGCTTTGCTGTGGTGAAGAGTTCATTTGATCCGCGCAATGACTTCAGAGATTCAATGGTGGAGATGATCACAGAGAAAGGAATCAAAAGGCCTGAAGAGCTTGAAGAACTCCTGGCCTGTTATCTAACATTGAATTGTGATGAATACCATGATCTCATAATCAAGGTCTTCAGGCAGGTATGGTTCGATCTGAACCCAAAGTATATAGACCCTGCAATACGTAATGATCACTGTTTTGGTGGTGATTATTAACTCGACAGCTAAGTTCCAGAGATCTTGTTATGGATTGTAAATACTTCTTTATGGTATCCTTGTACAGAATTGATCAGTTCAGAAGAAGCATAATGCATATTGTTGTGCAAAAAGATCATTTCCTTGAGTTGTTGATGTCTCCTATGTTTGGGACATTTTCTATTTCTGTGCATGTTCAAAAAATACAGACTTCTTTTTATTTTAAACAGAAAAGAAACTATGAATTAACAGAAATGATTTTCGTATGAAAAAAAGATTAATTTCAGACAAGAATGCAGAAAAAAGCCAGAGACTGGTATTTATCTATTCAATCATTATCATGTGTGTGTTGAACAGCAAAAAGTCACTGAATTTAACACCATAATATGCACAGAAATGGTAAACTCAGCAAATGAAATCTCTATAAATCGAAAAGTGCATCCAACAAAAAGAGTAGCACCCAACCTACTATATCAAGTTCTCTCAGCTGGAGTAAGATGGCGTTCCGCAAAGTTACCAACACTTCTCATATTCCACCAGTTTTTCCCATGATCAACTACTTTGTTTTCGTTTTTGCTGTCATCCGTATCTTTCCTTTCTGACTGAAATTCAGACTCATCATTTGAACCAGGATTTTCAGTAAGAAAGTGTTCCCAGAATACATCATTGACACCCGCTCGCATATTGGTAGCCATCCCAACAGGCTGTTCTCCCAAGGAAGGTTGCACTTCAGGAATAATGGCAGGGTCAGGCTCAGAATTCATGTCAATCCAACAGGTCTTAGATCCAATATCAAAATTTAGTCGTGTGGAAGAAATAGTGAGGCTATCTGCACAAACTGTAGATTCATCCAACTCCAGTGATGTATTACGATGCACTAAACCTTCATCAATATCAAGCACTATGTTCTCCCATAGTCTTAAAGCAGACTCCAGCTTCTCTGTCAATTCTTTGATGAAATTCAAAACTGAAGTCATATTTATATTTTCTCTTGAGGAATTTTGAGAAGATTCCATATAATTATCTTCCTTGCTGGTTTCATTATACAAGCAACTGGTACCAGGAGATCTTCTCTTTCTATCATGAATCTCCCTTTGCAGAGTGAGGTTTAAAGTAACAGCTGGTTGGTCCAATGTTAGAGCCAGCGAGGACAACATATTTTTATGATTTTGTTCTACATGTTGCAAACGTTCTGTCAAACCCTGCATTTGTAATTCAAGTGCATCTCGATCCTGTTTATGTCTCTGTACTTCCAAATGAAGCGATTCTTTATCATGTTTTAGCCTCTCAATATCATCCTTATAACCTTCCCTCTCTGATTCAGTTAAAGGGGGTAAGGAAGCCAGATTTACTGTGGAATGACTGTGAACAGGCCTGCGTCTACGAATGTTCTTCAAAAGGTGGGGCTGACCTCTAACAAAATCCTCATTTGCAAATTCCCATTGTTCAGGATCAATTTTCCTGAAACCCTGGTAAACAAAAAGAGGCAAACAAATAAAACATCAATATATAACTAGAGAATGTAAATACATATGTAATATATGTTAAACTCATTAACAAAGAAGAAAATGCTTTACATATGTATTGAGCTGCCTAATAAAGCTGGAGAAGTTGTTGTGCTTGAAGAATCTGGGCAGAAGAACCCTTGCAAATTCTGGAGGATTCCAAACAATGAAGCTTTTATTGCTCTGACTCCAGGACACAACAGAGTCCGAGGAATGATCATCAACCATCTCATAGGTCTTTTCAAGAAAAGGAGGCAATGAATATGATGGAGCTTCATCCATCATAAATTTATCCAACTATCCAATCAGCAGATATCAACAGGGAAGAAACCAAAATCACTGGCCTAAAACAACCCTAATTATCAAATTAAGCTCCACAATTCACCACCTCAAAATCCTTTTAAATTTAACCAGTGTCAACATTTTCACATTCTTATCATTCCAATACAAACAAAACCTACAATCAATTCCAGACACACAAAAGATGAAGTTGTGACATTAACTTTAACAGATTTACTTCTTTTCGCCACTCTCTTTCAAATTCAACAAGTTATCAATTACTTTGAAATATCCATGTAAATACCCCAGAATTCTTCCATCTCAATTCCTCTTAAATATCAATAAACCCCAATTCTTTTTACAATCCAAATTTCAATCCAAATGGATAAGAAAGCTAATCCAACGCCTCGCAGCATTAATTCCCTGCATTTATATCCAAAAGCATAATAAAAATCAAAATAGATATAAAGAAAGGAAATTCACGAATTGCATATCAAAGTCGTTAGAGCGTCAACTGTCTAAATACATATAAGGAAAGGAAATCCACGAATTGCGTATCAAAGTCGTTAGAGCGTCAACTGTCTTGGTCGTCAAGCAAAGCATCAAATGTAACATAACCAAATTCATATCAACAAAGACTACACACGCATATTGCAGGCACGAATTTCTTGGAGGTTTTTATTACCTGAGAGAGGAGGAAGAAGAAGAATCCGTCACAGGAATAATTCTCAAAAGTCTCAACGGTCCGTTGGTTTGTTGGGACTTTTGGGTTTTATATATTACTGCAATCAATTTAAAATCCACATTTCGAGGTGGAGAGAGGCTGGGATTTTCTAGGGTTTTGACATTTTTCAATTATTGTGGTTGGTTGGGGCAAACAAATCCTATCCTATTAACCCGCGAAGTAAGTTGATTGCAAATATGCCCTTGAACTTTTATAAGTGATAAACATATCCACGATATTTCCCAAATTGCTTTACAGCTTGCTTGACACCCCCTTATGAGACACAATTTGGGCAATAATGTGAAAGATTGTTGGGAAATCAAAGTGTTGCGCCCATACTGGCCAAGGCCCAATGGCCCAAAAGGTAAAGAAAGGACCCAAGCCCATTTAGCCGATGCACCATTGCAGAAGCCCAATGTGTCCCGAGGCACTGTTGCCGAAGCCCAACATTATCGAAGTACTGAACAAATTGATAGATTTCCAATGTTGAAGCATTACTTGTTCAAACCGAAGCTTCGAAGCCCATACCTCAAATCGAAGCTCAATAACGTAGAATCCGAGGTTCAACTGTGACAAATGATTGACCTACAATTGAAGATATCAAAGTACCAAAGATCTTCTTGGAATGATTAATTGGGCAGCTGCAATAAATGGAAAGGTTAGTCATGTCAACACAGGGCATAGGTTGGTTGCCCTCTTCAGAAGCATTTAAGTCGCCCCAAAGCTAAAACAGCTTGAAATGATGCATATGAGATGATGTTTTTGTCAAGGAGATGAGGTCACATATCCTTCATTCGACAGTCATCATTGTACATGTAATACTATAAATAAGCTCTCTTAGCGTCATAGAAGAGGTTGGAGAAAAAAGGAGAGATCAAAAAACACAAATATACTCTCACTTTTCGAGACTGTAATTTCGAAGAAGAACGCTGTGTAATATCAGAGTTTATTCAGTTTCTTATTTAATCGTTCATTATCGTATCTTTTCGTTCTTTTATTTATCGGATCCTTAACATATTTGTCTCGTGTCAAAAGCTTCTCCCACGTTTCAACTCAACATTTTTTATTAGTAATCTTTCAACACGTGTCGGAATTAGCTTGCCAAAATATGAGTGAGCCTGGTATCTGTTGTCACATTTTTTGTGGTCAACAGATTGACACTGTCTGTGAGAATCCCTACTAAAAACCACGAACGTCCCTGTGGAAAAGGCTTGCTAGGAACGAGTTGGGCATCTCCCTTGAAAGGGGATTTGTTCTTGAAAAAAGAACAAAAGGAAGCCCCAAAAGTTAAGACAACAACATCTTTGAAAGGAGATGAGCTCAGACCGTGAAGTCCCTCCTAAGAGGGTAAGAGCGAATCCTATTGAAGAGGTTCTGCCAGTGGCCACCCCAGCTGTCCGGCATTGACCACACCACCATTACGGCACGGGGGGATGAGGTTAGCTAACCAACTTACCCAGGAGGTAGCAACTATGGCTGCCAACATGAGAAACACCACCCACCAAAACATGGCCATGCAAGAACTTTTCACACAAATGCAAGGTCAGATAGGTCCTCATATTCCCCCTTATGCGCCACATTATCCTCAAGAGGATGAGGCCCAAAGTCAAAGGGTCCCATCCCCTAGGCGAAACTGAGAAGTATTCCCCAATAAAAGGGAAGTAGGAGTGGACGTCTCATCAAATTACGCTTCCAGCTGACCCACTGAGGCCTAGGCAGACATGGAAGACTTTTTTTCCTTGAATATAACCCCGAGTATATGCCACAAGGTCCAAAAGTGTATTTGACATGATCAGCCCTCCAGGACCTAGGCATAGGCCGACCCAACCACCGTTTGAGCTTAGAAATAGGCCTCAGCCACCACCTCCTGAAATTCAGCAGTCGGAGGAAAGGCAGGAATATGCTCCCCAGGTTACAGCGCCTAGAAATAGGCAGCATGGGAGTGAGGAAGCGAGAGACCAGGCAGGACCATCACATCTCCCACCAAGATATCGGGTTGATGAGGATGATCAGATCCCTAAAGATCATGCGACTTAAATGATGACGATGAAAACTTGCATTTTTCACAAAAATTGAGGAATGTACCTGTCCTAAGCTATTATGTGCCACCAAAAATACAAAAGTACGACGGAAGATGTGACCCGACCAAATATCTGAATAGTTATAAAATGCACATAAGCCTGAGAGGCGCCTCCTCCGCTGTCAAATGCAGAGCCTTCCACCTCACTTTGAGTGGAGCGGCCGAGATTCGGTACGGTAGGCTATCCCTATGAAGTATTCGGAGCTGGCTGCAATTTAAGACTACATTCTTGAAGAGGTTTGCTGCAAGAAAAGAGGGAGAAGCTCCCATCCAATGCCTTCAGGACATGAGGCAGCAGTCTGGAGAAACATTGAAAAACTTCCTGGCCCGCTTCACTGACAAAATGACATATTGTGTTCAGGTCATATATCGGGAATCGTTATCTACATTGCGAGGCGATTTTGACATAAACACCCTATTCCGGAGGGATGTGCAAAACCAGGACCCCGTCGTTACGACGCTTTGCTCGAAATGATGAGGTGAGAAATCATTAATGAAGAATGAATTGACCACTAGAATCGAGCCAACAGGGGTCTCCTACCTCCACAGAGACAACGTGGAAAAGGACCAACCTCTCACCTAATTGATTATCAATGGAACCAGGCTGGAAATAAAATTGCCCCTAGCGCTGGACATTCACTTGCCATGGCTATACTGAATGTCGTACCCACATTGGCTTATGAAGATGTGGAGCTCGGGACCAACACGCAGCAGAATGAGTTTAGACAAAGGACCCTTCAAAGAGGAAGAGGCCAGGGGTGGGGCTCGAAACCCAGAAATAGGCCAAACACCCCTCAGTATTGCTCTTACCATCATTCTTACAGCCACGATACGGTAGATTGCAAAGAAATTGCTCTACATCAAAGACAAATGAACATACAAAATGACCAAAGAAATGTCCACCCCCTAGAGACACGTCCCCGCCAAGGTAAGATAATAGGCGTCCCCGCCAAGGTAAGATAATAGGCCTAGGCGCGAAGAGGCAACTCGTCTTCAGGAGTTATCTCCACGACCGAGAAGGAACTGCGATAGGGAATGACCTATGGATGGGCAGCGACAGCGTAGGAATCCTCCGATTAATGAAAGAGATGCTCCAATCTACAAGATTGATACTATTTTTGGAGGACCTTATGTTGGAGGTGATACACGAAACTCCCAGAGGAACTATGCAAGAGAGGCTACAATTCCCCCGATGACGAGTTACATAGTGGATCACAGTTTACAAGGGAGACCATTGCCCCCCATATCTTTCACTCAGGCAAATACCAAGGGAATATACTATCCCCACTATGATGCTCTTGTGGTAAGGGCAGTCGTGGCTCGAAATGGGTTAAAACGGACATTGATCGATAATGGCAGCTCCGTCTCCTATTTGGGACCACTTTCGACAAAATGATTGTCGACCATGAGGTAACCCCATCACAACCCCCTATACGGCTTCACCGGGGATAGCATTATCCCGCGAGGGAAGATCACCCTTGTCGTGGAGATGGGAGAGCCACCTCAAACAACTTTAAATTTCATGGAATTCCTAATAGTGGATAGCAGGTTAGCCTATCATAGGGTACTAGGGATAGGGTGTTAGGGAATCCTGCTCTGAAAGACTTATGGAAAGTGGGCTTCAATTTGGCTGATGTCAAAGTGTTGCAGATTGGCAAGGCACAGGCTGATTCAGCTTGCTGTTAGTGGGCTTTAGT